>VYZP01033077.1:239-12477 GCA_013400635.1 Hypocryptadius cinnamomeus
CAACCCCCCCTCGTAAATACCAAAAAAATCCCCACTTAAACAGCCAAAAATCCCCCCTTACCTAGCTCGAAACCCCCTGAAATAGCCCCATAAAACCACTTAAACAGCCCTAAAATACACCTCAATAGCTCCCCAAAAACACCTCAATAGCTCCCCAAGACCCACCTAAATAGCCCCAAGACCCACCTAAATATCCTCACAAAATCACCTAAGTAATCCCTAAAAATACCTAAATAGTCCCCCCAAAGCCACTTGAACAGCTGCAAATGGCCACTTAAATAGCCCCCAAGCCCCTCAAATAGCCCAAGAAACACTTCAGCAGCCTGAACCCGCTCCCTGCTCCGCAGCTTTATTTTGGGATCTGGACACTGGGGGGTGTGGGGGGACACGGCCACTCCTGGGGGACAAACTCGATGTCAAACTGGATCTTAACAACTAAAATCCAGTGTTCAGAGCGTGAGCCCAAAGGAAATGCTGAGAGGCTTCTCTCCCTGAACCACCCTGCCTTAAGCCCAGTTCTGAACACAAAAAAAATGCAGGAAAATTTAGGAACAAACGGGAAGGGACCGATGTTGTCATAATAAATAAAGAACATGGAGACACTTCAGGCTCAAATTCTTCCCCTCACTCTGCAGCTTTGTCAGTGGCTCCATGAGGCTGTTTCCCACTGCCAGACACCCAAATCCCAACATTTTTCCCACAGAAATCACCCAAGGTCTCTTCCTCACAGCAGGAAGAGGCCTCCTTGCTGCTAGATGTGAGGCACAGCTGGCACAGCCAACAACCCTCCTCTCTGCCAGATGTGGGGCACAGCTGGCACAGCCAACCCTCCTCTCTGCCAGATGTGAGGCACAGCTGGCACCAAGGGAGAGTCCAGGATGAGCAGGACACAAATCCTCAGGATTCTCTTCACCAACACCAGGGAGACACTGATTCTGGGGCTTTAAGGGAGATTTGGGACCTTCTTTTTCAGTCAGACCAGACTAGAAAAGTCTCTATTTTTCATCTCTTCCGTTCCTCCTCGCGGGAGACACGCGGGCAGCGCGGGCTTTGCTCCTCAGCAGCTTTTCCTCACAAATATCTTCCAGCCAGATTGGAATAGAGGCCTCTGGGTCCATCCCTTGGTGGGGGCTGGGATCCCAGCCCAGCTGCTCTCCAGGCTGGGCCTCCCTCAGCGCCAGGCCCGGTTCAGCAGCTTCACCTGGGCCAGTCTCTTGGTGATCATGGTGGCAAAGACCAGCCCGAAGAGGACGCTGCTGATCAGCACGTAGTCGTAGTCGTCCTTGAGCACATCAAACTGCTTGGAGGGGTACACCCGGGTCTGGAAGATGTCCAGCCCGTAGGCTACAACCTGCAGGGGGGAGATCAGGAGCTGGGGATGCAGCCTGGAGCATAAAACCCCCAAATGATCCCCTCAGGGTGACAGTTCGAAAGGAAAGGAGTGATGGTTATGCTGTGGGCAGCCCGTTATGGGAGTTACAGAACTCAGATCCACCCCCAAACTGCACACTGAGGCCTCCCCCCTGCTCTCACCAAGCACGTGGACTCGAGGCCAGAGGGGGCTGTGTAAATCCCCCTCATCCTGGAGATGGTCTGGTTGTAGTTGATGAACCTCTCGGCGTGGATCTGCACGTCTGGTGAGTACGGGATCAGGTTCTCCTCCCTGCAAGGCACCACGAGACATCAAACCCCAGCCAGGCAGCACACAGCACATGCCATCAGTGTCTCCTGATTCTCAAAAGCTACCCTAAACTAGCAAATCTGGGAGCATTTCCCAGAGCAGTTTCATTATTGCTGCAGGAGGAAAATCAAATGTATCAGCTGGGTCAGGCTAAGTTTTACAAGTAAGTGTAACTCTAAAAAATCCAGTTCCTCTGACTGCTCCTCCCTGAGAATACAGACACCAGGCTGGTTTAAGGCCTGACCTGCTGTAATAAAGACAAATATATCCCATCATCACAGACTGGGGACAGAAGCACAGAATCCTCCAGGTTGGGAAAGACCTCCAAGATCAACAAGTCCGATCTCTGATATGAAGGAACTTCCTTCATTCTATGCCAAGACCCCTCTGAGTCCAGGCAGGACAAGTTGTTCCTCTTCACACAAAATTCAGCCCTCTCCAGAGCCCAGACAGAGGTTCTCATCCTTCCCTACCTGCTCTGCTCCGTGGGGATCTCCGGGCGCCGAGGGTCCAGCAGAGCCTTGGGAAGGGACAGGATGGCCCCAGAGGGAAGCCCAACTGTGCATTAAAGGAAAAGCATCTCAAAAACCACAGAATGCCAGAAAAGCCAAGGTTGGAAGGGCTTTCTGGGGATCACCCAGTCCAACCCCCCTGCCCAGGCAGGGCCACCAGGAGCAGGTGACTCAGGAATGCATCCAGGTGGGTTTGGAATGTCTCCAGATCCTCCCTGGGCACCTGTGCCACTGCTGTGCCACCCTCAAGGAAAAGTTCTTCCTCGTGTCGGGGTAAAACTCACTGGGTTTTAGTTTATGGCCACTGGAATGAGCCTGGCACCTCATGGCCATTCCTGACAGCATTTTCTGACAGCCAACAGAGACACACTCCTGGTGCTTATCCCTGCACTTGCAGGAGTCCAGCACAACCCCCAGGCACGACATTTTGGCAGCAAAGTGCATTTTGCTGGATTTCAGAGCTCCCCTTTCCCTGGGCAGGCACTCACCGAGCAGGTGGCGGCTGGTGATGCCCCGCTCGGTGATGGTGGCCTCCATGGCACTGATGGCAGAGGGGAAAATGTAGGATTGCTGCAGGACCTGGGGCAGGATGGGGCGGTCCAGGGAGCTGAAGGCTGTGGCGTTGTACTGCTCTGTGCCCTCGTAGAGCTCCAGCACCGTGAACTCGTTGCGCCGGGCCTTCGTGTTCCAGTACTGGTACTGCAACCAGGAGATCCAGGAGGATCAGGGAATACCCAGGGCAATCACAGAGGGTGGTCACAAAACTGCCCCCATGCCAAAAAGATTTTTGCTTTTTATACATTTTCCATATATTTGTAGCTGTGTAGATTACTATTATATAGTTATACAGCTCCTTCAGTAACTGTAGCACCTTCCTACCCCTCCCTTAGATTTTAGAACAATAAGCAAACCTTGCTGGAATCTTATTTAGTCTTTGCTAGATAGTGAGCCATTTTCTCCATCTATCACAGACATAATAAATGGGGAGCTAGAAGCTAGGGGGGGCTTCAGTGGGGGAAGAATTGAAAGAGGGGATTACTTCATTCACTGTCCCTCTAACTGGATGATTTCTTTAAGTATGATCATTTGCTAAACTCACAAAATTATCAGAGTCTGCCATTACACGTGTATTTTGCCATATTTGCACCATGAAGGACCTTCATAACAGGTCACTGCTTTTTATCACCTTAATCTTGTCCAGCTCGTGATTTTAGGGGCACCCCCAAACAAGCAGCAGCTTACCACCACCCAGTTCTCAGAGTGCACCATGTGCACAGGGCCCTTGGCCTTTTTCTGCACGGAGGAGTGGATGATCCTGCCCGTGACCCCGTCCATGAGGTAGATCCCGATGAAGGTGCGCTCGTGGTGCGTGTCCGTGCTCTCGGTCACCACGGCCAGCAGGTTGGGGTTCAGGGACTAGGGAGGAAGGAGAAACAGCTGAGAGCCCCTGTCAGTGCCACAGACACCTGCTTCCTGCTATTCATCTGGCACTGGGCATGTTGTGAACAGATTAGCATAAATCACCTCAAGAAATCGAGCTGCTATTTCCACAACTTCAGACTCTGACTGACTAAATTGCATTAAAACATTAAAATGAGCATTCTTCCACAGAGACACTGGTGCCCATAAAGAAAAACTGGCACTATGGGGCAGCTCATCCCAATGTAGGGAGTGGTACTGGAATCTTCCCACGGGATAACCCCTCAACCAAAAGCCAACAGAGAGCTGCAGCAGCACCTTGTAGAGGACGCTGCGGTCGCCCATCACGCGGCCCTGGGAGTGCACGTGCTCGTTGGACCTCTTCCCCTTGACAGCCACAATCCTCTGCACCTCCGTGGGAATGGCCACCTCCCAGCTCTCCTCTGTGCTCAGGTCCTGCAGGGAAAAAGCATGTGGGAGCTTGGATCTCATCTTCCAAGGACACCATCTCCAGCAGCAGGATGCAGATTCCCTTGCTTTGGGATTTCCCAAGTTCCTTTGCCGCGTTTTGAGGCTGAACGTTCAGCTGAGCAAAGCTCCATGAAGGGAACTGAGACCTGCCATTATCCACAGGGCATTCAGGGAAGTGCAATGGGCCTTCCATACCTTTTTCAGCCTGAATCCAGACAGTTTTCCCTGCTCAGCATCAACTAGGTAAAAATAGATGGAATGGGCTATTTCTTCTAACTGGCGAAGGACGTTTTTAGTGGCTGGGAAAGGTGTAACCTGGAAAAGAAGAATTGAAACACAGGTTAAAAACAACTGATACAGACAAAAAATACACCCCAGAATGAACCAGAAAGATTATTTCTAACGTGTTTATCAAGATAAGGTCTGTCTTACCAGAATAACCTCATAGTTTTGTGTGAAATGTGGCTCAATGGCATTTTTTTCCATCTTGTTCCAAAAGGGAGGGGAATAATTAACCAGAATGTAAAGAAAACTGCCTCCAGGCAAAGCAATTCACCTTGTACTCATCATCAATCAGGAGCAGCACTTTGGCATAGTCTTGATCCATAATAGGCAGAAGCAAAGTCTGGAGAATAGGACGTTTCAGAACAGGAGGAGCTACTTGGCTTCTCTTCCCAAAGATGGGGTTAAAGACGTACAGAAAACTCATCTTGGTTTCCTGAAAAACAGGGTAAGTTTTGCCTCTTGTTTAAGTCAAAAGACAAGAGTGTTTTTCTAACTGTTACTTGCTGGTGTTGACTATTCATACCCTGTGTTCAGTTACTCCATCCTGAAAATATTCTGTTTGGAAACACACATTTGTCCAAACATTTATTCTGCATTTGTCCATAACAACCACGATCATACCCAGGCTTCTGTGTCTGCTTCCCTCCAGATCTTTCTCCCCTGCCATCCCCACATCAGTGACAACCAGATGATGCCCAAGAAGATGGTTTTATTGCCCTGTGCAGGGGCAGATTTCCATGCCCAGGGGAGGGGCAGGAAAGGGCCTCACCTTGTCCTTGACGAGCAGAGTGCACTGTGGAGGGTGGGGGAAATGGGCTGTTGTTCTCTGCACCATCAGCTTGAAGGAGGAGCCTGGTCTCACATTCCTGAGGTATTGCTTCCACAGGATGGTGCCAGAACTGCTCTCAATGCCAAAAAGCTGAGGAAAAATACATGGGAAACATAGGAAAGCCAAAGCTTAGGAAAACACCTCTCCCATTCAAGCACTACATCCTCCTCTGTCATATCCCAAAGAAAGCTGAGTCTTAGTCCCCCTTTAAAGCCACCACAAAACATCCTGCATCTTCCCATTATTTCTGCCCAAGCCTGGCTATAAACAGGGCTGAGAAGTCAGAGCTGAGACTCTTTGCTCCAGCCTGGAAACACATTCCTGCCCTGGCCTCCTCACCTTGCCTGAGGCAGTGACCATCACCATCATTTTCTGGAGGTTGAACTCGTCTCTGGCCAAATTGTCAATGTTAATCTCATTTTTAATCTGGCTCCGGGGCTTCCTGGCATCGTAGAACATCTTCCAGAGGTGGGCAGTCCAGGCTTGCAGCAGGATGAGCTGGGATGAGAGTCTTTTCAGGAACATTCCCAGCAAACCATCTGCAAGAGGCACCACAGTGACAGGAGGAAGGAAAACACACCCGTCCCACCCCAGAGCTGAAACTGTGCTGTCAAACATTGCCATGCACAAACCTGGGCTAGCTCCTTGCCCCCCTCTGCAGTAAGTTACAGTTACCATTTCTGTGACAGATTCTGGCATTTACCAACCTTTCCCACTCCACACTCATTCTAAAATATGCCCTGATCAACTGAAAGCAAACCTTCATGCAGAGGACTTCGTGTTCCTTCTCACTGTGCCCACCTACAGCTCCCCCACCTCTCCAGAAATCCCTCTGCACTCAGAGGAATTAAAAATACTTAATTCTGCCTGATCAGGGTTTGTATTCAATTTTTTAAAGTAACCAAAACACCGGATTTTAACTGTTTCAGCCCCTGAGGAGAGCAAGCAGAGGGGACCAGTGGCACCAGAAAGCACTAGGCTGGAGCAGAGCACACTCCATGCAGGATGGGGTTACCTTGGATGGCTGCATCCAGGACAGCAAGGAAAGACAAAACAAAGCAAAAAAAAAAAAAAAAAAAAAAAAAAAAAAAGCCATTGGAAACAAATCTTCCAGAAAGAGTCACAGGAAACATTCGGGAAACATGGCCCAAATCCTTCCTACTGCTGCTGACTGGTTTTTTTAAAGTAACAATGTCATATATTCATGTCATCTGGATTGGATTTCCAAAGTTTATACAGAAAGGGTTTCTTCTGCTCATTTTAATTGGCATCAGTAGAGATTTAAGTTAATCTCTCAGCTCAGTAAAGAAGAAACAATAAACACATTTATTTAGGAAACTCACAGAGGTAATTCTGTTAAACTCACCTGCTTTTTTTCCAAATTCTCCTTCCAGCTCAGCCTGTGCACCTGTCAGAGGCAGATCCACCATCTCCAAGCTTACCACCTCTGCCAGTGACTCCTCTCTACTCCACACAACTTTTCCTGGAAAGAAATAAGAGCAGAATATTGGAAAAATCAACTTAATATTTGGGAATTGACTTACTCAACATAAAAGTATTTTTCAGTGCAACCCTGAAATGCAAATCACCTCTAAATGAAATGCAAAACAGTGTGTAAGTATCCAATATAATTAACTTAACTATTTCATAAAAGACAAATACTTCATGCAACAGGAGCCACTTCTGGGAAGAAAATCTCAGGATCAGTAAAAGCAAGCTGGTGCTTTAAAAGGGTTCCAGTCATTGAGTCTATTTAAAATAAGAGATTCACAGTGTGAACTCCTGGATTCCTTTAGAGCCCCACAAAATTCCTGTCGCTGAGATGGGACTTTCAAACCTTTCTGCAAATTAACATTTTTGCCATGAGAACTTTTTCTGAAAATCTTAGAGGAAGATCTACACCAGAACTTACACTCTCATCCTACAAAAATAGTTTTGAAATCTGCAGAAATCCCCTGAAATCCAAAGGCTCTGCCCACACAAAGCAGGGCAGAATTGTTTGTGTGAAAGAGGGTGAAAGAGTGTCTTTCATGGGACTCAGAAGAGTTAAATTAATTTTTTCAGCTTCCAAGGAAAGTAATGATAAAATACAATCCTTGAGGACACAGAATTTTCTCCTGGTGACTGTCACAAAGGGAGGAAGCTGGTTTTGGGAGTCACCTGGCTGCTGGAGGAACATGAGCATGTGGTCCTCTGTCTGCACCAAGGCTCGATAGCCCACAGAGTCATCCTTCTTCAGGAAAACTTGGATGTACAGCTGGGAAAAAAACAAAACAAAACAAAAGGCAAGGAAAACAGTGAGATTAATGATCACATCATCTCCTTGAAGACAGAAATCAGGTGCAACCAGAGCAAAGTGATGCTGTAATCCCTGGAATGCTTCTCCCCTTGGCTGAAGGGCTCCCATCCTGCCAAACCAGGGAAGGGGGAGCACTGCAGGGACTGAAATAACCCCTCCCTGCTCACCTGCTGTGGCTTGGCCCCTCCTTGCTCCAGGTTAAAGGTGATCGTGGTGTCCAGCAACCTTTGCCCAGTTTCAACCAGGTAGAGGTTTATGTTGTAGGTTTGATTGGAGCAGGTTAAGGAATCCTGTAGCAACGGGCAGAAAAAGGGGTTACACCCACACCACACCAAATCCTGCAGCAGAATTCCATGCCCAGCAAAAACTGGGGCTTCAAGATATTTTTAGGCTGTATTTTTAGGTTGTACAGCTGGTGTAAGACCTCTGTCATTCTGCTCCTGCAGGTGAAGGAATAAAATGGACTGACAAGAACTTGGGAACAAGGGCACCCCATACCTGCCTCCTGGCATCCTCCAGAGTGCTGCCAGCGTGGAGGCCATCAGAGCTCCCAGTTTTCTGAAGTGAGGATGAGAGGACATGTAACATGGCTTCAGACATCAGTAATGTATAAAAAAAATTAGGCTTTCAACTGCCTGACAAATCTCAGCTTGCCTGTGACATCAAGCAAGAAATAGCTTTGTTCTGTTCTATTCTGTTTCTGGTAAAAATGAAAGTATGTTTGATATCCCCAAGAACTGCAATCCTCTGTGGAGCAGGAAAGCCAATTCCTTGTCACATGCCCACCTTCCTGAAACAGGATATTCATTGAGCCAGGCACAGCCTGAGCTGGACATAATCAAGCCTTGCTTGTGTTATCACTAAAACTTATCAAATCCTCCTCTTCCTCAAGGGGCTCCCCATCCCTGGGCTGTGAAACACCAGTGGAGCCCAGCCCCAGTGCACATCCCCAGAGCTGGTGCCAGAGGACAGGAATTGTGCTGACCAGCTCACTCCTGCATGTCAGGACAGCAGCCACCGTCTTCTCCCCGGTCGTTGCAAAACTCACTAGAGCTGCCTGGAAAATGAAAAAAAATAGCAAGAAGTCATTTAAAAAAAACCCTCAAGAAACCCCCAAACCTCACCAAAAAGTACTTGTGAAGTAAATAGAACCACAGCGGAATTAAAAGCAGATGAACTGTCACAGCCAAATTTTAAATTGTATAGTTTGCCCCAACTCAAAACCAAAACCTACTTCTCATAAAGATGGGAACAATTGACCTGCCACAGGTTTTTGAGCCATGCTGCCCAGAGTCACTGAGACTTTCAGAACCTGCCAGCTGGCCCAGCAGTGTGAAGGATGTTCAGCTGCACTTGGCCCTGTCCCTGGTACCTGCTGGAAGTCCCGGAGGTGGCTGAGCAGCCCCTGCTTGTACTGCAGCAGGGAGAAGTGGCTTGGGGACAGCTGCAGGAAGAACTGAGTCCGTGAGGGGCTCGTCACACTGGGCTGAGTGGCCAAGATCCTGGCCTGGAAGTCATCTGCAAACTCCAGCTCCAGAGACTGCAGGGGAGACAAGCACATGTGCTAGGGGAGTTGTCCTTCACTGAGACCAACAGCTCCCTCCCCCCAGCAGCAGTCAGAGATTCCCTGAGTCAGGGGACAGAGCAGGAGCAGGGAAGGCTGAGGCTCCATTGGAGCAAAGCTCAGAAGACATTGATCCAAAAGGGAGAACAGACAAAAACCTTTCCCACCCTTCCCTCAACTTCCAGAGCATAACCCCCCATCTCCAATCACTCCCCAGTTCACCAACAAACTGGGGAGATGTCACCATGACGGGTCTGGACCAGGTAATAAACACCATAAACCCTCAAGACATTCACAGAAGGCTAATTCACTTTATTAACAAACCCATTGCTTTTTATACTCTAATTTGCTACAGGTGGACCTGATTGGTCCTTTAATTGGCTAATTAAGAAGCCACCCTTTGGTAAAGAAACTTATGGGCAACAGAGCTTATTCCAGAACACCACGTGCAGATTGTTCAGAATCCTCTCTTCCCAGCTCCCTCATGTTTCCCAGGCCGATTCTGGGAAAACTTATCTAGCTTTCTCTCTCTCTGACCAGGCTGTCACCAGAGGGAACCAGTTCCAACTGGAAGCAGACCAGCTGGGTAAGGAATGGCAGGAATGCTCACCTGCAGGGGGATGTGCCTCATGTCCTGCTCCGTGTCCAGGGCGCAGACGTGCAGCGAGCGCGCGGCCGCGTCCACGCACACCAGCACGGCCTCGCCCACCACGGCACAGGAGCCCTGCAGGGCCCCCAGCCACGGGGCTGCCACCCTCACCTGCAGAGAGACACAGCCAGCTCAGCAGCACACAGCCTCCACAGGCACACAAAGGCAAGTTAAGTCAGTTATTTTTAGCCACTACCTGTCAGCCTGAGGGTTATGGATAATCGTGACTGACAGCTGCCAGGCTAGCTCAGTTTGCTGTCAGGGCATTCAGCCATGAAACCCCTGGTGTGGAGGCAATGCCTCGGGGAAAGGGAGAGTTCTCTGTGGCACAACAATTGATTTCTCTGCCCACCACACCACGGGGTTGCAAGTGGATTTGTTCACATCAAATCCAGCATTCTGGCTCCCCTACCTGTCTTGTGATTTCTCCATCCTCCACGCTGAAGGTCAGCACGTTCAGGTGGCTCTGGGGAACGATGCCAACCACGTGGATCACTCCAGTGCCACGGGAGTACAGCAGCTCGTACTGAGTGCTCTCACTGCAACACAGGCAGCAAGCACGAGGCATCACCCTCTCACACTGCGGTTTGCAGAAGCACAAGGCAGGTGCAGCCCTGTGCCAGGGGCTCACACCTCTCCTTAGAGGTGTTCTCACCTTTCTGGCAGGTGCTCCACCCACTTCTGGTGCCCGTTGGACAGGTAGTGCAGAGACAGGGCTGCCTTCTTCAGCACTGCCACGTACTTCACTGCCTCAGGGAGCCCCACCAGGGCAGCCCCCTGGAAACTGAGCACAGGCACCAGCAATTAGGGAATTCTTCTCCTGTTTCACCCTGGGGAAGGGGCTGGAGCAGCAGGAGAGGCTGAGGGAGCTGGGAAAGGGGCTCAGCCTGGAGAAAAGGAGGCTCAGGAGGGACCTTCTGGCTCTGCACAACTCCTGACAGGAGGGGACAGCTGGGGGGGTTGGACTTTGCTCCAGGGAACAGGGACAGGAGGAGAGGGAACAACCTCAGGCTGGGCCAGGGGAGGCTCAGGTTGGACACCAGGAGGAATTTCTGCATGGAAAGGGTGCTCAGGCCTTGGCAGAGGCTGCCCAGGGAGGTTTGGAGTCCCCATCCCTGGGGGTGTCCTGGATGTGGCACTCAGTGCTCTGGGCTGGTGACAAGGTGGGGATTGGTCACAGGTTGGACTGGATAGTCTGGGAGGGCTTTTCCAAGCTCAGTAATTCTGGGATTCTCTGCAAGGTTCAGGCATTCAGGAAATCCCACCTGCCAGTGTCCAGGGAGGTCTCCCAGTTCAAGCCCCCGATGTTGGTCTCCCAGGAGCGCAGAATCCGTCCAGCGTTGGACACGGTGATGGCATCTGGAGGGGAGGGGAGGGGACAAAGCCAGCGCTGGCACCCAGCACGGGCCAGCAAAGGGACGGGCTCTGCACGCCCAGCCTGTGCTCCAAGGCTGGCTCCACACTCCTGGAGCCCTGCCAGCCCTGGCACGTGCCCCTGTGAGAAACAGCTACTCGCTTTTCAGAAACTTAGAAAGGTTTATTAAACCTGATGGAAAATACAACAGAGGACTGAACGGAGAAAATGTTACAGCACCAGGAGCAGAGGCTCTTTCCCAGCACGTGCTCACCCACACAATGGAGATTTGGCCTTTTAACCCTTTAACCCCTCCCAAGGTTCTGTCCACCAACCCCTTCTTCACTGTCCAGTGCTGGAGATCACTTCCTCAAATCCTGACTGGAGGTCAGGTGTTCCATGGTGACAAGCCAACCCTCCCAAATGTCCCAACCCCAGCAGTCCCTTGATAACAACGTGAGGGAGTAAAACATAACTACAAATCTATAAAACGTTTCTTAACGTATATACATGACATTTGTCTGTTAATTGTGAGAGTCAATCACGGCATTACCCATGTGGCACAGCCCTCACCCTGCCCATGGATCAGCATGGCATCGATGGCTCCTTCCGGGGTGCCCTTGTCCACATGGCGCCACACTGCGAGAGACAGAGCAAGGGAGAGGGCATTTGTCCCCCAAAGGCGTTCCTGCGTTACTAACAGCGGTTAAACCCGGGCTGCCCACAGAGCCAGCCCTCAGCCAGGGCTCGGAGCCCTCCCGCCCGCCAGGGCCGCACAGCAGCGTTAACCTTTCCGGAGAAGCACCGGCACCCCGCAGTGACCCGCAAAGCGGCCGCACTCACGGATTTCGCCGCTCCGCGAGTTCAGGGCGGCCACCACGTTCTCCTCCGTAGCCACAACGAGTTTCTTCGAGCCCTGCGAGGCCTCCAAGGAGGCGAACTTGAGCTTCCCCACGTACTGCTGCCTCCTGCGAGAGGGAACGGGAGCGCCGCTGAAATGGGACCGGGGCGGGAGCGGCGCGGCGGGCGCGAGGCCCGTCCGCGGGAATGGGGACCCAACCCGGCGGGGCCCCGGCGCTCACCAGTCGAACTTGCCCACTTGGTCCTCGTAGACGGCGGCGGCCAAAGGCAGCAGGACCAGGACCGGCAGGAGAACCGGGACCGGCAGCGGCCCC
>VYZP01033079.1:0-11947 GCA_013400635.1 Hypocryptadius cinnamomeus
GTGCGGATAGGGCCTAAATATCAGGAAAAATAGCATTACTGTGGCAACAAATACTTTGTATGTTGATTCAAGCAATAAAGTAAAGAAAAAGGTTTAAAGATGTCCAAAGGCAGTTCATTATTCTGCCAACTGCTCCTCTTCTGGGATTTATTCTAACCCCCACTGGAATAAGCTGAAAGACATTCTGTCCCACATTCCCCACAGCACAGTGAATATGTTATGCTGTCCCATCACTACAATTCAATTCTTAATCTAATGTGTCCACTTTTGGGTGGGCTGTGCCACTGCTGCACGTCTTTATATGAATTTAACATCTTTCACCCGAGATCAGAACGCTTCAATTAGAAAAGCCCCCACACTTTTTTAATCCAGTGGAGGGAAACTTGGACTAGAAGAATAGAGGAAACACAGAGGTGAATGTTGAAGCTAGTACATTATGTCATCTGTGTAGGTTCTGCTTCAACAGACATGTAGCCTCTAGTTTCAATGGGAGATGGATCCTACCCATGGAGAGCAGCATAAAAAATACTGACACCAATACTTTGGTAACCAGATGGGCTTTAAATGTTCGGAAAATATGGGCTAGGAAAATAGAATGGAAATAAAAATGGTCTTTTATTTATGAACACTGAGGTTTTATAGAGAGATTGAATAAAATAAATTTTTTTGCCCTCCAGAGTTGCAAAAATATACAGAGAAACATTTTTCTTGGATTGTTTTGTAAGTCAAATAAGACTTTATGGACCAAGAGTTGAATAAACACACTCTGCAGAATTACGCTAACTGAAACCTGGCCATTAAAAGTCATGACTAAATTTCAGATTCCAATTTTTAATTTTTTTTCTTTCTAATTAATTCAGTACAGTTGGCAGCATTTACTATCAGAAAAGGATTACTCATTAATTTAGATGCCAAAAACTTGTAACAGTAGATTGAAAATTCTATTAAACCTTGTAATGTATTTGGCCAAAAGTACCTAATATAGTTTGCCAAAACCTGTTCAAATTGGAATGATGGTTCTTACTTCAGGCACCTACTTTCTGTATTAATAAATTTTGGCTACCATCATAAGATTGCAAATTTGTTAAAAAAAACTTGAAAGAGCTTAATTGGCTCTTGAGTCTTTAGATTCAATGTTTTCTCTGTACCAAAGTCACACTGATAGCTGTATTAAATAAGTGGAAACAAACAGATGGCATACTGGAATCAAGAACCCTTGTGCACAACACTGATCACAGGACAAGCAAACTAATATACTGCCAACTGCAGCAGTTTCATACAACATCTTTGGTGTTTCTTTCTAAAGTTCCCACTCCTGGATTTGTGTGATTGCCCAAGAGTCAGTTTCCCCCCACAAAAAAAAAAAAGCATGAAGAAATTTTCTATTTCTAACAACATCCGCTGGCTAAGAAATAATAAGATTAAAAGCTAATCCAATTTATTTGATTTTTAAATCTTATGATATCGCAGAGGGATAAGGAAAGGGTGGTTCATGATTGTGGAATGTTTGGAAGCGTTTGGCAATGCTGGCCTTGGAAAGGTCAGGGACAGGGTTACCCCCCAGTATGCAACTTGTGCATGCAATTGTGATTTCTATATATAAACTGACTTCTCCAAAATATATCTGTATATATTCCCCACACATGCTGTTAATATGCTGATGTCTGAGAATGCAATAGTCTGATTATTTTACTTCTGTTGTATACTGATATTCAAGGGTGTTTCTTGTGCAGCAATACTGCATGAAGCAGGATCTTACTCTGTAGACACACGAGGAAAAAAAAGTTGGAGAGGGAGCCAGTACCGGAGCCAGTACCGTGGCTTAAGAATTTTCCTTTTCCTCTGTTTCTCCTGCTGAACACTTGTTTGCAACAAACCACAAAACTGCCCACAGCCAAGGTCTATGAAAGACTAGAAGAGGTGCAGACACTAACTTGGAGGGATATATCTGTGGAGAGTACTGGTGCGCTGATCTGGGACTGTAGCCACTACTTGTTATTACTGCAAAACAGAAAACAAGAGTACAGCAGTTAGAAACACCATGAGACCCACACAGCCACACAGTGTGAACTAAAGCAGCTACATTAACAGAGAAGCCTATTGAAATGGACAGCTTTTCAAGGCAGCAGATGTCACCAGTACCACAACATCTTAGAAAAAAAAATTAAAAACTTCCAAATCTTTCTCTGGTGTGCAGAACTCTTTAGTTAGCATGTGTATGTCACACTTTCTCAACTTGACTAACACATTTCTGAGTATATTGCAGAGGCATGTATTTCATACATCACCTGTGATCCACACACTGTTGATCTTTCAAATTTGCAAGTTATATTAAAAGGGCTAGTTAAAAAGAATCTTGTGATGTAACATATTTCATGGGATTGAAGTAACACACACATACCTTTATAGTCCCGCATTAACAGGAAGTTAAATTTCAACACTGGATAGAAAAAGCATGTTTTATATGGTTGTGACTAATTTTAGTCACAAGCATACAAATTTAGCTTAGGTGATGGAAGATACTGGATTGATCACGAGAAAGCAACTACCATTCTTTATAAAAAGGCCAATTAGAATATGACCCCTTTATTTTAAAGAATGCATAAACAGTCCTGTTCAGTAGCCATCCAAATTGTGTGTATCTATACTATTCACAGCAGCATTCTCCAAGAAAGCTAAGAGAACAATAGTCATAACCCATTAAAATTTCATCCAGAAGCAGTGCTCACACTGGATTAATTCCAAGTGTTTGGAAGTTTCCCTTTCCTTTAGCCATCTGTCTTGACTAAGACAGATGTATTCCAAATATATGTACTCTAAAGTGTTGAACCAATCCCTTCAGAGCAAATCCATACTGGGCAAACATACAGAGTGTCTTTATTAGGCCATCTGCTGTTCATTCACTTTTCAAAAGATTAAAGTAGTACACAATGAAGCACTGGAATTTCTTTAGTCTAATCAATCATAGTTGTACTTCAAAGTGTACCCTCTTCCTGAGTTATTCCTAATGGTAGTAGAAATGAACATTCAGAATTTTATAAGTGACAAATAGGTTTAGGTTCCTAACTATTTTATGAAACATGATACATTTCTACATCCAGCCCTAATTAATGTCTCTCAGATCTACTGCTTTGAACACACAGAGAACTTCATATTTTTAAAGATAGTTTAAATGCATTTAGAATGTGTAGAACTTAAAAGGAAAATACAGTAGAAGAAAAACAATTAACTTCTTTTTAAAATGCGCAGTTAAGCATGGCTTGAAAGTAAAGAATTGGATAATAACTTTTAAAACATGTGCCATTAGATTTCATAAAAGAGTTGCTGTTTGAAAAGATATTGAGGGTTTGCCTGTGATGGAAATCTGCTAAATTTCATTTTGTGCAGATATTGCTTTTGAAAGTTTTTTTTGAGAATGCCTTTCCGTGGTTTAGAGCAATCTGCTACATGTGCAGGCAGCTACTCCAGAGTCAGACAAACCTATAGCTGTTTCTATCAATATAACTGGTTCATAGAACTCCAAAGAATGCTCTTGGTTATTTAAGGGTTGATGAGTAATTAATCTTCCCTGTTGTAGCTCTGTGACCTTTCTAAAGACAAGCAATAGCAGCAGAGTGACCTTGGTGGTTCTCAGGGCAAGGAACTTTTGTGATCCATTATTGGCTTATCGGATCATTTTAGCCATATTGCTTCACTTTTTGTCTGATCATTTCCTGGATGAGAGATCAATCAATTAATCACTTTGGTTAAAGCACATTTACCATGCCACTCCACCATATGTAAACTACAAAAAAATTAATTACTATCCATTTAAATCACTTGAGCTATCAAAACCTAATACTTTTCAGCAAAAACTGTCCTGCCTTCCTTTTTTATTCTTTCTGCATATACCTTATTTTTAAAATTCAGAGAAGAAAATAAAATACTTTTGGAATGTGTCTGGTTTTAAATTTCCTTGTTTTTATCCCCAGTTTTCCCTGAGGATCCAGTTGTAAGGAAGAGAAAGAGGCAAGACTAAAAAATCCATTATTTTCACTGTTTCTCTGTAGCACGCCCCTGCAATTTGTCCACTACATTTTACACTGTGAGATGTCTGAGAAACATTTCAGGGTGTAAGGCCTATCATAAGAGAACATTGTGACTGAGTGGAGCCTGTGGACCACACCTGTATCTCACAGATGAAAGTACTAATTCTAAGGGTTATGAAACTTTAGATACCTCCTAACACCTCTTCTCTGAGGACTGCTGGCAGTGGAGGAGATGGTGGAAGCAGGTTCCTATGGGTTTTGTGGTGCTTTATGTAGGCATTATATGAACAGGGCTAAATGGTCTTTTGTATTTCTTATGTTAAAAAAAACCAAACCAAAACAAAATTGTTTATTCTCTGAAAACTCAAATATTCCTAAGACTTCATTACTTGAAATTACCAGAGGAATGCCCTTCAGGGCAGGTATAAGACCCTTGATCTCTCCAGTTCCCATTACCGTTGTTTCACAAAGGGGGCAAGCTGACAGCCAGCTCTTACTAGTTACTCTCTTACTTCAAATGACCAAGGTGGTTGTAGAGGATTTAAATGATCATTAGCTGTTTTAATAGCATGTGTTGAGTTCAGTATATTAATATGGGCTGGAGTTTTGTATATTTTCATTACACATCTGGAAAATTCTGTGCAAAAAGTTTAGGTTAAAAGGACCTCATTTAAGTAATCTCTATGCACATCATAATCTCTATGCACAAGGGAACCAAATGTAGGTTAAACAGCAGTGACATTCCCTAACTTCACCTCCATGGCCTTCAGAAATTGTTTTCTACATCTGTAAACTGTGTTCTATACCCTGTGTGTAATAAATAGTAAGTAAAAAGGGTGAGAACATCAAATACCTCTCTCTCCACTAAAATGATAAAACAGTTCTCAAATTAATCCAGTATTGTAAGTGATATATACACAGCATTACAGTACAGCAGCTGCAACAAATTCACAGTGCATGAAACTCTCAGTTAAGGGCTGTGCACGTCTCCCAGTCCTGTGAACGCCCACCCCAGTGGGAACATGCTGAAGAATCACAGAGCTGCAACCTGAGGACACTAATTACCAACTGGTCCTCTTTGAAGAAGAAGGGGGGTGCACAGTGGGACTCCTCACCTGGCTAACCCATGCCCAGAGGCACAGGTTCTCTCAGGGGCAGCTCTCCAGCCCAGGGGAAGCGAGGTCCTGAGCATGAGCTGCAAGACATGGGCTGCAGCCCTGAACAGGGCCTTGCCAGTCCCAGGAGAAATGCCACTCTAAATTCAAGAGATCTTTGTGCTTTACGTTTTCAAACAACAGTTCACAGAATCAGTTTTCTGTGAAATCTAACCTGTTTCTCCTGTCCTATACCTGACACAATCTGTTTGACCATCACTTACAGCTGGTCATTAGGGACAGAGATGACTACTTTACACCCCACATGGCTTGTTGAGCCTTCTGCTCAGTTCCAGGACAGGTCATGTGTTTTGACTGCCTTTGGAGCAGGAAAATCAATTTCAATGGGTAGAGTGTTTGAAGGAGAGGATTTCTGGACAGCAGACTCTCAAATGCATCTCAGCACCAGGAGTTCCCTTTTCACCCATGTCTCATTTCATAAAATACAGAGAAGTGCTGGCATCATGACTTTGCCATAGTTGGGAGTAACACATATATGTCCCTCATTTTCAGGAAAAAACAAACTGTTCAGTGTTGGGCTTTGCTATGCATTTTTTCAGTCACAGGTGGCTCATTTGGAACAACATCTGTCTACTAGTCAGCATTTACTGTCCTTGGCAACCCACTAAACTTCCCAACTAACCAGTTAGGCTAAAAACTCAGAGAAATCCTGTTTTTGCTGAGTTTTTACCACTCTTTAGCAGTAAAATTACAGGAAAAAAATTGTCTGATTTTGAAGTACAAGTAAAAGGCAAGCACGAAAGTAACATATTCAATCTTTATGAAAGGCTGAGTGTATTATCAGGGCAGCTCTGCGTCTCGCTCTGATGATGAAGACTGCACGTCACCCAGACAGGCAGACTATTGATTTCCCACTGAGAATGACCGTACTCATTTACTGCTTGAGTTTGTGCACTAAATTGAGAATCAGGTTCGTATTTCTTTTGAGTGCGCAGGTGGCTAACAGGCAAAAAAGGATTATGCAAGGCTCAAATTCCTGCTTTTTTTAAATCTTTTTTTTTTTGAGGCACCAACTTTCCAAACATCCAAAGTGTAGAGATCTCAAGACTTCTTTTGAAGTCAGTGGAAGCTGATGGTTGAGTGGCACCTGGGGAAATCAAGCTGTTATTTAGCTATCTAAACCTGAGCTGAAGGCTGCAATTCTTGGCACTCCAATGTTGCCTTAGCCATAGAATAAAACTCAGCTGCCTTAAATACATGGCAGAAGCTGATAAAACTTCACCAACAATGAAAAAATCCTATATAGAGTTGGATATTTTATGGTTTGTAATTACTACTAATAAAATTTTAGCATTGAGTGAAAAAGAAAAGCTAACTTTTGGCCCAGATTATTTAATTTTTATGGAACTTCTTAGCCTTTAGGCTGAGGTTCCTCTAAGTATAATTATGATGAGTACAGTGAAAATTAAAATGGAGGACATTTTTCTAATCAGAAATAGTAAATGCTTTAAATCTCACAAAATACCTTTTCTTCAGGCATTAAATTAGTTATAAATACTTTTCTGAATAATTAACTTTTGGGTTTAACTGATGGCTAAAAGACAATTCCAAAACCTGATTAAAAAAATTAATTACACAGAAACATTGTGATATGTGTAATCAGGATTATTAGCAGGAACTTAATGATTAGAAGGCTGATTATCTCTACTTTTCCACAGTTCATCACATTTTAATAATTTCTAGGGATCTACTTAAACCACTGTTAGTCGGAGTTTTTTGAGAAGCAATTGAAGCCTATGATTATTTAAAGTAAAACCCATTTTCTTGGAAAGAAAGTAGCTCATGCCAGCGGAAAGAGACTAACACCGCAATCTGGTCAGTGTTTATACTAACACACTGCTAATAGGAGTAAAAGGATTAGCACTGAGGTATAAACCTTAAGATTTGAAACTGCTGTAATTAGCATGGCTGTTACAAATACAATTCCATTTTTTTTTCTAATATCATACAAGACTAACGCTGAGAGAAAAGATCTGCAGTACCATAATAGTATTATTTTGAGACTTTTGCAAACAGCAGTGGTCTAAGGCATCATTATTAGGCATTCTTTAAGATCACACCTCACATAAATCGCTGAGTTGCATTTACAAAAATGAAAAAGCTATTATTATTTCTACTATTATTATTATTATTAGGTATAAAATACGATAATATTTTATAGTAGCTTTGTAAAGATTGCTTCCATGCAAATGTTCATTAGTGATGGTTATTAAATGCTGCATTAATGTGCATCTAACAAAATGTCATTTTATTATGGCTTTACCTGACCCAGTAAAAGTGTCAAGCGATGCATCTCCAGTTGTTGTTGCTGTTTCACTGTTGTTCATGGGTTCTGTTTTGACTGCAAGAAGAGACACTACATAGAAGAATAAGTAGACATGAGATTTTACTTCTAGATTTGTACTGGAGTCCTCATGCCAGTCTCACTAGTGGTAGTCCAGCTCAAACAAGCACACGTGCAACAGCTTCAACCTTTGCTCTAGCACCATACCGAGACAGTCAACAGGAATCTGACAGGAATGCCCATTTATCTACACAGCTCTGTACCTGTGCATTCATCCAGACATTGGTTTTAGCAACTGGAATATCTTTGGGGGAGATTTCAACATAAATTTAATTGATTCTAACAATATCCTAAGAGTAGCATAGAGGAAGGAAACATTAGCAGTCAAGGGATGTAGCACATAACCAAAACAGTTTTGCCTGACAAGTAAAACAATTATAATATGGTTTTATGATAATACAGAAGGAAATTACTTTCACAGTGCCAGCATGTTGCCTTTCCCCTTCCCCTTTTACAGAGTCTGTGGGGGCCTTTTTGAGCTAGGCCACCAGCAAGCAATTTTTCATAACTGAAGAGAAAAGTTTGAAAGAAAAAAAAAGAAAAAAAGCCAAAGAACTAGAGTAGGACACAAATGACAGCCATGACAGTCAGCTTCTTAATCAGAGGTTACCAAACAGTTTAGTCTACTCTGAACTCAAATTTATTTCTTAGGGATCATCATGTAGTCTTACCATCCAAGCTGTATCTCAAAGCACAAAAAGCACCACAGAGGCAATACAGATTTTTGTAATTAAGTATGTTACATGGACAGAACATTTGGCATGGATTTTTGTAATGGAATTTGGGAACCACTCATCCAGTTGATCTGGTAAGAAACAGCAGTACAGAATGGGTTGCAGCTCCTATTAGCCTGTCTGACTGGCAAATACTGAAGCCTCAACATATTAACACAATTTCTTCATGGAGGTCAGTTAGGGCTGGGCATGGACATTCATCACATGCTTATGGATATCACAGGTTGGTGCCCAGGGCCACAGAGTGAAGAGGCAAGGAAGACCTGCACAAGCAACCACCACAGTTGCATGCAGGCACCCAAATTCCAAGGGCACAGCCTGGGATTTGTGAAGAAGCCTTTGCAGTGACAGCCAGCCTGGCAGAGTCCCCCAGCAGGTCTAACATACGCCAAGGAGAGGCGTTCTCTGCCAGCTGGTTACCTGACGCCTCTGAGAGGCCTCAGCTAAGCTGACCAAAGCTCTCATCTGTCAACATCACTGCATCCACGTTTGACTGCACTGGCAACAGCAAGGGAAAGGAGGGAATTTCATGTTCTGACCTGGCAATGTATTTAAAAACTGTGGCACAGACTCAAGTCACCTAAATCAAGCGTATAAAAGGTGCCTACTAATCTCCCTTCATGTTTAGCTGAGACAGAGAGGAACTTCCAGAGGTTGATTCAGTCCAAGTACGACCTGAGCTGCCCTCAAGCTCACCATCCCTCATACAGTCTGCAGAGGAAAAGGCAGTGCATGAGATAAAGAAAGGATTTTGTTTCCTCGTGGGAAAAATGTCCAGAACAACACCTACAGACCCATTCTGCTAGTTTTCCCTGTGTCTGTGAGCACTGTGAGCTGCTCATTAGAAATTGCACAGCTACCAGTAAAGCTGCCTGTGACAAGCCCTGTGTGAGCTACCTCTCCTACAAAATCACATCCCATTTCCAGTCACACTGCCTAATGGATCTTACTTCAGGAAGTCACATGGGATGTTGCTGATGTCTACAACTGTACAAGTGACCTGTTCTGAAGTCAGAGGGACACCTGTTTGGATCAACCAGAGAAATGGGGATGCATTTGTCTCTGCGACTGGTAGAGTGCCCTGCAGCATTACCAGTGCCAAACAAATCAAGTAGTACCTTCTGGTTTCAGTTATACAGCTGTATCTTTCCATCTACTCTCTGAGATTAAAAACTTTCTGAATGTGTGTCTTTTGAATGTAAACTTCTCTTCACTATTGTTTCTCTTTCATAAAACTACCATGTCCAAATAGTCTCCCTGCAACCAGCAGGATATTAATTCAATATGGAATCATTAGGGAAGAATTTTAGCCACATCTTTTCAAGCTGTCATGCACTCCTCATTTTGCTAGCTATTATCTTTTCAATAAAAAAAAAAAACAAAAACAAAAAACCCCACAAAAACTGTGACAAAAACAACCCAAAATGAAAAAAAGTAATTATTAAGAGCAATAGAGTAATCAGGCATTCCCATTTCTATAATTATTTGAGAAGGATGTGATTTTATTTTCATCATATCAATAAAACACATATCAAGAAAAAGTTCAAGGGTCGTTTGTCACAAAATGATGGCCTCTGTTAAACCTCTCAGTCACGTGGAACATGTATGGTTGCCTGAAGTATCAAAAGTATCTAAATTAATTTATTTGCTGATTACTACATACGGATGCCCCTATGTACTTCTGCAAAGTCTGGGCACCTACCCACATGAAAAAAAAAAACTTTTTAGTACCTTTATCTCTTTCTGCTCAAGAAGGTATTTCACTATTGTCCATAGTGAGCTACAAATGTTCAGTATTGTATCCAAGAAGACAGTATGTGTTTAACTGTTATATTTAACAAAAACTTCAGTCATGAATTGAAATGTTTACTTTAGAATTGTGTCTAGTTCTGGTTAATGCCAGCTGCACTGCACAGCCATCAGCACGAATAGACACAATCTTTTTTCTTTCCCTGTCAAGCAAATAATCTAAAACAAAAGAAACTCTCTCCTGTACTTAACTTGAGGAAACACATTATATTGGCACTGAGTTTTGTTGGAAAATACCTATAGAAATTTTTTTTATATGTGCTTGACTTTAAACAGTTCTACTTTTTTGCATTCAGATTTCATGACAGTAAGGAATTCATCAAGGTCCTTCCTCAGTGTAGCTGGAGATTTTTAGTACTACCTATTTCTCTTTATGCTGTATATCATTACATAAAGAAGGGAAAAAGCACAAAGCTAACTAAGGAAAAAGAAAATATTCTAACATCAGTTCAAGAGAACTAATTTTTTTTCTTTGTTTAATGTATTGAAAGAGTGAAAATAAAATGAAAAGCAACCTCTAACTGCAAATACCTTTGAGTGATGCTAGCAGTGAAGACTGCCCACGTTCTGCTTTCCAATGGGACAGAGAAAGCAGCTGTGTGATGCTTAGTTGCTAGCTGGGCTTAAACCATGACAACACAGTGACAGAGTAGAGCAACATCATCAGGTGCTGGGGCACGTGGTGTACAAGGAGACACAAGAAACCGGGCTTGTTCTGTCCTAGGAAGAGGAGGCTGAGGGGAGAGCTAATTGCTGCCTGCAGCTATCTAATGGGAAGGTGCAAAGATGACAAAGAACAAAGGCACACTCACCTCAAAAGGTGCCCTGGGAAACAACAGGTGGGAACAGATACAAGCTGCACTAAGGGAAAAATCCAATTAGATGTAGGAGGAAAATTCAATGCTGCCTTAAGCGACACGATCTAACAGCAAAGTTGGCTCTGCTCTGAGCAATCCTTGGCCCAAATGACCTCCAGGAATCTCGTCCAAACTTAATTATTTTAAGGCTAACTCAGAAAACAAGCAACAGCTTCTAAAATAGACCTTGATGAAAGGACTTAGCAGATCAAAATGACTGCTATTCTGCTGACCACTTTTTTATTTTCTCTAAAGCATTCCTCTATGTTAAGGACTGAGTTTTAGGGGGAAGAGGTGCTAATACTATGCATGAAAGAGGACAAGCAAGTGTAACAAAAGTTACAGCAAACAAATCTGATTTTAAAAGATCATGTAAAACAATAAACCACACAGCTTGTCATAGGAATGATTTTCTTCTTTCTTTTAGTGAGCCTTAAGAGTTTTCCTGGGAATATACTCAACCAGAAGCACAATTCTAAATATTCTACTGCCTATGGAAAATCAGATGTAATACAAGTAACACATTGAATTTTCTCACTACTAATAATTAGTACTTAAATTGTTACCTTCCACATTTACCTGAACATGCTGAACAGTTAAAAGAGGCAACAGCCCAAGTTATCTCAGTCTTCCTTAAACTTAAAATCTTGTCATTCAGCAGGAGCATTCACACGGAACTTATTCGAGTGCAAATGATCTTTTGTGTTCAATTCAAATTTTTTTTTTTGTAAATTTTCTTTGCATATATGTTTTACAAACGGCAAGCTGATTCTGAGGGATTTTTTAAAAGGACAAATTTTTGAAGTCTTCCTAACTTGGGTCCAAACCTGCACAATTTAAGCACCTTTGTAATGACTTGTAGAGAAACACAGTGATGCATGTTTACATCTATGATTAATCCCTTATGTACTGCAATGATGTCACATATAGAGTTATTATTAATCCTTACAACTTCTGACAATTAATAATACATGTCAGGAAACTCATAAATGAAAACAAC
>VYZP01033080.1:0-14668 GCA_013400635.1 Hypocryptadius cinnamomeus
TACAGAAAATCCAAAATGGTAATTCAAAATAGGTCCCAAAAGTATCTGATGGGACTTTACAACTGGATCATGCATGTTTTGCCCTCACTTCCCTCCCATTTCACTCTGCTTCCACCCTTACATTATGCTTCAGTCTGGTATAACTAGTGAAAGAGTAATTTATTCTGCAATTACTTGGAATAGATCAAGGACTCTCCCAGGTCCAGAAAGGACTGGGAACCCTGGGTGCCATAGGGCAGCTGCAGGGTCCCCACAGTAGGAGCTCTTGCAGGCAAAGGGACCTCAACACCCATGCTGAGGGCAGGTACCTCTGGATTTGGGCAGCATTCTGAATCCTGTACTGGGCAAGCTCTGACCTGAGTGGCAGCTGCTAAACTGGGCTTTGAGGACTACCTTGTTTATTCAGGGAATCAACCTAGAACTGACACATAAACTCAGATGACTTAAATGCAACCTTACCGATCCCCTCTCCTCCCTTGCAAATTCTGCAGCTATGCCTGCCAGTGGTGCAGCAAATCCCCTTCTCAGCTGTGCTCTGTGAATATAATCAGTGCACAGACAGAACCAGTAGGTCTGGTAGCAAATAGAGTAGCAATCCCTAAGCATTAACAGCTTATGCGTCCTTTGGTAAGAAAACTCCCACACCAGGAAGGAGATGGTATGAGCTTACAAATGATGCCACTCTGCCACAGCCTATTTATCCTGGAAGTGATTTTTGCTCTGCTCAAATGTATGCAGTCCAGACATCTAGCAGTGGGAGTGAAATACCAAGGGTTTTGAGCATCTGTTCCTTAGTTAATCTTGTATGTGGCAAAGGATCTGTTAACAACCTTCTAAAAAAGGGCAAGAACAGGCAGATTTTCATACTCAACTGAAAGAAAATTCCCTCCTAACCACCCCTTGTGGATATCCCAGCCATCAGGGCAAACCCTTGAACAGCAGGCTGGGAGAAAGCAACGATGACTGGTCCCTCTCCTGCAAAAGCCTTAGAACATATGTCCTTCAAGGGTCTGCCCAAGCTGGCTTTTTGTTCACGAGTGACAGACATATCCTGGCTGCAATTGATTGTTTCTATCCTTCTACTGGCCTCTTAGATATCTGACTCCCTTAAAAGCACTGTTCCCTTAAAAGGACTACAAAAATAATGATTAGCTTATCAGGAATGGGTCTGTCAGCAGGATGAAATCACAGCTGTGTAGAAATATGCAGAGCCACATTTGGGTGCACATTCATTTTGGTTCAGTTTGGATTAGCTAACCTTGATTAACCAGATGGAGAGGAGGGCTGTAAGGGAGAGAGACAAGAGGTTATTCCTCAACAAACCCACTGCTGGCAGGCACGCCATCACCTATAGTGTAAAAAAAAAGGAAAAAAAAAGCTGGCCCCACATGTGGGAGTGCTACTGCTTTGTTTGCAAGGAATTTGTAAGCTAGTAATAATAGATATTTCATATTGATCTCAGAATATGAGTATAAACATCCCTTTATTGTACTTCTGAGGTTAACAATTTAGGGAAGTGCTAGGAGCATAAAATACCATAGTTTGATTGATGTAATGAATTTATGTGAGCAGGTCTATAGAAGTTTGTGGAACATAGGCTGATATATCAATGCAACTGTAACCCTTGCAATGCCTTGACATGGTACCCTTATTCATTTAGCCATTACTGCTCCTCACATGTTCACCCAGAGGCCATTCTTTTCCCCTCCTCCCACACTTTGAATGCTGTATGACATGTCCTGAAAAAACCTAAACAAATGAAACTAAGAACAAACAGGGAAGACACTTCCCACTTTCAAGACACTGAGAGCTCAGTTAGTATCCTGTGGTGACAGTATTGCCATTTTACTTGCAGAAAAGAAAGAGGAACAGCAAAAGCCAGGTCCCTGGTTCTGGTGTCGGACAGGAGGATTTTGCTTTGCTACTAGCACACCTCTCTGGAAGAGTGCTTGTATATAAAAGGGTAGGGGGAGGAGGTGAGTTGGCACCCATGTTTCAGGTCTAACTGCAGCCTTACACATAAACACACCTTTTTTTCAAGTGAATACTCTTCACTAAACACATTATTCTTTTTTTATCTATCTCTAGATGTCTCAGTTCCCTGTGCAACCTTTCATGTCCTGTTCTGACCCTCATCTACAAAGCTGCTCTCAGCACAGCACTCGCCCATCAGAGAGAATCACTGTATGTTCTACTCAAACACCAGAGGAAGCCTTAAGTGTTCTGTGTTTATTTACTTCCTCCTCTGGCAATATACACCCTGATTTAATCTAAAAATAAAGTAAGGTTTGTCAGCCCAGCTCTGAGCATCACAGGTTTTAGGTTAGACCTGAAAATTCTGCAAAACCCAGGAATGTATTACGATAGCATCTTTAAAACAAAATGAAGCTGAAAGAACAACATATGAGCTTAATTATTTGGAAAATTACATTATACAATTACCACCCTTCTCTGTCCTTTCTCCTATTCCCTTTCATGCCTTAAAACCTATCTTGGTTGGCTGACAGTAAGTGCAATGAAGCTGAACGTAGGCCTTCATGGCCTCGATCACGTACCTAGCATCCAAAACTGTCTTGGAAGTTTGTCAAGTGCATGGATAGTTCTGTGAAACCAAAAATCAGCAATCTTATGCTAGAGATATATCTCAAAAAGAATTAAAAACTCAAACTACACTAACAACTTTAAAAGGACAATTCTGTAGTGTTTAGCCTTGCACTGATTATTTAGTGACCTGAGCCTTAAAATCTGGCACTAGTTGCTGAGTCAGAATCACGGACTAGTTGTATCCTGTCCTTCTGCAGCATTGGAAAGAGGGAAATCAACCAAAATACCATGGACAGAGCCTTCTTAATCTGAAATCCAGATTGTTTTTGCAGTGAGATTACAATGTTACAGTGCCACCTGTGGAGTCAGCAGATGCCAGTATTATCTGTAACCTGGAATGTATTTAGAGAAAGCTGGATCTTCAAATAATAAATATTAATGAAAAAGACACATTATTTTTAGAGCACTAAATGCTTTTCTATCTCAAAATGCACTGTTCTTTCCCATTCTGTGCAAAGAAGATGGTGCTGCAGTTAGCTTCTTTCAAAGGAAACAATACAGCAAATAACCCATTGGGATCCAGCTGATGGGCTTCTGAATAAATGCACACCTGCCTCACTGAAGTAGGTCCCTCTCACCCCAGTAATACACATCGTGCAACCTTCTGATGCCAGCCCCTGTATAAAAGTTAAAAGCTGCATCTTCCCTCTGACATGACACATTTGTTTATTAGACATAAATTTGATGTTTCTGATGCAGTCATTGACAGGTAGGAACTGATGTCAGCTAGTATCTACAGTGCTATGCCTCACTCATCTGAAATTGCTCTCCCACTGTGCTGCATGACTTCTCCTCACTGTGCTAAACAGGATTCCTCCTCAAAAAGGTTTCCTTCAAGCACTTTTGTTTGAGACAAACCTTAAAAGGTACAGAGCACTTGCAAAATCTCCAGGGATTTCCAAAGCAGTGCTAAACCTCAAGCTTGTGGAACCTTCCTTTTCATTAAAACAAATCAAATGGAGAAAAAAAAAAAAAAAGGCAGAAAATATAAACAACTTGCAGTACACTGTGGACCTTAAAATTAGCTTAACCAGTATATTTCTGCTTCCCCTGAGATGCATCATAATGTGTATTTAATGAAATCCTCCTTTTCCCTATATCCCTAGCTGGTTTATATACTATAAATTATGGATGAGCTTCTGTTTATATATGCAAACTTTATGCTGTAAAATAAAGACCACTAATACAGCACTTTAAACACACCAGGGTGCCTTCACTCCACCCATGTTTAAATGGGATACAATTTGCCAACTGGTCGTTTGCTCTCTGGCTGGCAGTGATGTATGGCAGGCGAACTGGACTTAGAGAACAGAGAAACATCCACCCATTGCTCTGCACTCCTTCTATCCCAACACGGCACAGCCTTTGCTTACTGGTAATGAGAAACAGATGGTGCCATCCATCTCTTTTTATGAGATGAGGAAATGAAATATTCAGCCCTGTTTCACTATTTTTAGCCTGGGTGAAGTTTCTCAAAGAAATCTAAGAGGGAAAAAAAAGGAGAAGAAAATGTCTATAGCTACTAACACACCACACTACTGCAGTTAAACAATCAATACTATAGTTTGGAAGGGGGAAGTGAGGAACGTTAACTTATTTAATCACTTTTTCAAAGCAAGTGGTTTTGTATGAGCAGGGAGGTAATGCAGGGCTTCCAGAGACCACTGGAACTTTCTGGCTGGTATGGATGAGCTGTACACAAACAGCTGTGATAAAAAGAAAAATTGTTTGGCAGGTGAAACCACAAGGTGATATTTCTGTTTATTACAGCACCCCCTGACTCTGTAAGAAGTGACTTTGGTAATAAAAAGCAATGCAACAATAAACATGGGTTTCTAAAGGCCAGTGTTACAGCATGCAATTGTCCTGTGTTTTATATTATTAGTTTCATTGCACTAGCAAAAGCACATGTATTATTTTCTGCATAGAAGACAAAAAAAATTCCTCTAAGACAAATTTTCAGTTTTGAATGATGAAATTCTGACAGCCTTAAGATTTGCTATCCTTACCTCCATTTCTCCTGCATGCCTGTCTTTCTGTTAATCATGTTTCTTCTTTCCCTTGATTTAATCTGTCCTGCCTTTGCTAATTTGTTAGCCTGTATACCAAAGAAATACTTGAACAGGGGAAATTCTAGTTAACTAACCTTTATTGGGAAACAGGTTCACGTAGCTAACTCTGTCACAGTAATAGTCTCCTTGGATAGATTTGATAGAAAAAAAAAAAAAAAAGAAAACTTATTTTTCTTCTTCCTTCCCTTTGGATTGTGGTGGCCATACTGTCTGTCCACAAAAACTTTGGTTACACTAGAACAGCTGTGCTAATAAATCTGTTGCAGCAGACCCCTTGTTAGCTGTGGTGTGTACTAATATTAAAGGGTTTTTTCATTACAGGCAGATCTCTGCCTAAACTAAGTCATCACACACAGATCAATATTAGGATGTACATACAGAAATCAAGAGTTTGGGGTTTTTTGTCAACTTAATGTCATCAATCAGGAACTAAGAAAACTTCAGTTTTAGTAGTGGAATCCAAGAAGATTTGCTGTTACAGACTTGGACTCAAGAGTTCCTGAGAGGCAATAAGGAGCTCTGCCTGGAATGGGCACAGGGCCTCTCTGCCAGCTACTGTAGAAGCTAGGTTTTGCTATGGAACGAAAAAAAAAATTGCAATTCTTTTGGCAGAAAAGATAATTTCGTCACACAATATACAGAAGAGAAAGTGATGTGGTTTAGTCCTGCAAATCTACTGAGAGACGCATGCTTCCCATTTGTCGTTGAATGGAAACTAAGTGGAATGGAAAGCAAGCTCAGAAAAGGAATTTGAGTTGTTTCAGCACTGTTGATGAGAATCAAGCAGCTGTAAGTGCTCCACATTCACTCTGCACAAATTGTCCTTCAGTAGACTTTCCAGTGACTTTAATTGTGCTATCTAACAGCCTAAGAGAAGTGCAACTATCTTAGCTATGGGAATGACAGGAGCTATTCTTCCTTTACAAGGGTGTCTGGTCATACTAATAAAATTCTCCTCTATTCAGAGAAAAGCAAAAATAAACATATACGCACTCCAAAGGAGAAAAGAATAAGATAACACAACCCTAGCAAAGCAAAAGGCAGAAACAAAATTTATGGGAGAGATGAAACAAGTCACAGCAGATGCCAAAATCATTTGTGTTCCTTAAAACACTCTGGGAAGACAGTTGGAACAAATGGTGAAAAATGTGGCAAAAGACCCTGTACAAAGAGGTAGAGGAGTGGCCTTATAAAACACTGTACACATCTGGATCTCTAGTATTGACTGATGGATACAGAGGTTTTGAAGTTTTTTGTACCTTAGTGGGACATTTCTGTTTCTCCAGTGTTTTTCACAAAGTCTACTATTACTCAAACCAATAAGCCTCCCTCTGACAAAAAAAATCAGGACTAAATTGTTACTTCAGAAGAGAATTTCAGAATGTGTTGAGCTCAAAGTTAACTTTCCAAATACAGAACAGGCTTCTGGTATAATGACTGAGGATTTGAACAGCCTATTTCTCTGAGTCCTGTCCTTAAGAAAGAAAACTCATTTGAGTCAGACACAAAATTAACTCTCTCTCTCCTGGCTTTTATATTCCACAAACAACTTGCCCAGGAGTGACAGAGCAAAGCACTTAAATCATGCTCAGCCTAACTTCTGATTACTTATTAACAGTGGGACATTACAGGCAGTACCCTTTCATTCTGCAAATATGCAAGTCTGCATCTCAGCAACTCTGGCCCACAGTCAATAATCTGGCATAAATCTGTTCTCACTGGGAGTGTAAGTGAGCAAACTTAGCTGGGAACTAGGACATAGCCCACGTTCAGTTCTGGTGGCTCTGCTCAGCGGGGGAGAGGTGGTTACTGGAACAGCAGCAGGACCCTTGGGAGAAGCAGCTTAAACCACAGTGTCAAAATGCACTGGAACTAACTCATCTGTCACTGTCTTCCCTCTCTGATTGTCAAAGTGCTTGTCCAAGCCTACAGCTTATTTTCACTGCTTTTTACTTGCTGCTCTTTTAAAACTATTACTAATGCAGCTTGTCAGATTTTCTTCAGTTTATAGCTGGAGATAAAGACATTGTGGTGAGAAATAAGTGGAAGGAGGGAACACTCTTTAGTGTAAGACATAAATGGTGCTCTGCAGCTGAGTTTCCTTTTTTTTGCTGGTGGTGGCTGTTTTCTGTAAGATGGCTAAGGAGAAAAAGAAACATTACAGAAACCTAACTTTACACAAAAGAAAACATAACAGACAGAGAAGACTTACATAAAAGTTAAGTGAGCAGAAAAACTGTTTTGAGGAATAAACACTGAGGCATCGAGTCCTGTTAGCATTCAAATCAAGCAGTGAGACTGCTCATATCAGAAACTTAGTCCCCCCCAACACAGTCACCAAAACAACACAATGTCTGTGATGTACCTCCACGGCCCATGGGATGTTAGGAGAGCATGCAACTGAGTGACAGATTGTCCAGACACAGAATTAATGCTTGTCCTGTGCAAGTCTCTATGTACAACAAGTGTACTTATCCCCAAGACTGCAATATTCTGGCTTTGTGCACGAGAAAGCGTGGATAGCTGTGCGGTGGCACTCACCCACAAGGTGTAGGAGCCCCTGCGGCTCCCTGGGAACGTCAGCATGCTCTGGTCCGAGACAGCGCCGGACGCCAGGCCGCTGCTCCGCGACGGCGGCCATTCCAAGTCGGCCTCGGCCTGCTCGGGTTTGCTTTTCTGCTTCTTTATAATCTGCAGGGTGGGGGAGAAATGGGGTGGGAGGGGACAGAAAAATGCTGCTCAGGAAATACTGTCTGAGCCATAAGGGGAAGATCTAAATGAACCCTGTCTTAAGGCAATCTCCCCAGGAAAAACATTTGACTTTCCCTTTGCTCTAGCTCCAGCTCATGCAATTACTTCTCAAGTCCTACTGCTTGCAAGCACATAAGCAGCGATGCAATCTATATCAGTGCCTGTAGGAATACCAGAGGTGAATTACATAAACATAGAAACCTGTTGCTACAGTAACACTTTAGCAGCATCGAAGTGTCAAGTGTTTTCTCAGACAAGACTTTTTGCCAAGAAACATAAAATACTAGATATGAGGGGAATTTCAAAGGCTCCCATGACATACAGACACATTCTAGTGAGAACAAAGAGGTCTAAGGTCTCTAGACACTATTTTTATTTTTGAAAATCTACACCATCTTAAGACAGAGAGAGCTCATGTCTCCCTACACTGACAGATTATATCCTGCTACACTTCGTTTCCACAACTATAAGGTAACTACAGAACATTATTCTATGGCATAAAAGATCTTGTTAAGCAGTTCTTGACAAAAACAGCAGCAATTCAAGCTTGTCTGAGAGAGGCTCTGGACTATGAAACACCCAATAAACAGATGTACTTGATAGTCTAATGTCACCCTTAAAAAAGAAGACAGATTATTTTCCAGTGAGCTGTTGCTCTTCTGGCTTTTCTTGACAGCCTTATAAACAACATGTTCCTCTTCTGGTGTGTGATCCATACACTGTTAAATGCCGTAGCCTATACAAAGATGTGGCACCTAGCTTATTTCACATGGAAGGAGACTAACTTAGCAGAGTGGTTGTGTCACTGATCACAGGACCTTAACAGTGTTCTGTTCACGCTCATTTTGCCTAACTCCGAACTGTCCAGACAAACTCAAGGGGTATTTTTTTCTCACTACCCCTCCACTTTCATTCTGCCAACCATGAGCAGGGAGAAGAATGAGCTTTACTTAAAAAGCCACAAAATTCAGACATGCCAAGGATTCTGTGATTTTTGAGCGTCTCTCTCACAGCATCATTAAGATAATTCTGTGTTAACGACTGACGATGTTTTCTTTGAACATGTTGCAGATGCAAGGTTCAGTGGAGGGTATGGTCAGAAGTCATACTTCTTTACCCTGGAAAACTATATCGTTTGGGAAGTGATGTATATGGTGGTGAGCCATACCTCTTGACATTGGAAAACTTTGTGCCTGTGGGGAAGTGAAATACAGATGTAAAATTCCATCAAGCAAGGACCTTCCCTTCCAAAAAAAGAGAATCACAAACCTCAAGGAGTCGTCACAAACCTCTCAGCTCTGAACATGTAGGACATCAGGTTAGGCATTGGATTGATCTTACTTATAAACTGATCTCTGTCAGACATAGCTGATGACGCCTACACTGTCGTAGTTCATTTACTTTACTTTCTACTTTGATGTAATCTTTTTGTTGTTAGCAGTGTTTGAGCTCTAAAACCTTGTGTTTTGGCTATTAAACATAAGGGGGAAAAGCATGCCATACCTTCTGCACAATGGTTGTGGCCAGCTCTTCTATCAGGTCCTCCTTGTGCTCCTGCAAGTAACAAGCTTCATTCTGCTTGTCCTGCATGAAAACGGATATCTGTATTTGTTAAAGTCACGTAAAAACAGCCTTCCCATAGAAAATGTATAGATTGGGATGCGGGTAATATGCCCTATTGGCACTCTGGGAAGAAATGACAGGCACTTAAAGTGCATGTCACCTTCTGAAATCCAATTTCATCTTGGATATCAGTTCATAAAACCCATGCCCAACTCTTTAGGTATATCATGAGATAGTCACTACTTCATCATGTTTTTGTTTTTATCTACTTGGTTTGTACCACTACAGAAATTAAAAGAAACATGATTGTCCTATTTAAATGAATAATTTTTTTTTTCAAAGTGTTACCAGGCTGTCACTGTAGGTCTCTGCCTTAGAAATAGCTTCTTCCACTGCTTCCTCTGCAACACGTAAGGCCACAGCAAGGGTATCCATCATGCTGTGTCCTAGATGAAGAATAAGATAAAACCACCATGTTCTTTATATATGTACATTTTGCATAATGAGCTCCAAAATTCAGACTCATATTCTGGACACAAATTCAAATCTTAAATTGTCCATGAAAAAGTTATTTCCTCAATCCATAAATATGCACAGTAAAATAAAAAGACAGAGAAATTTGTTGCAATCTCTAAGTTTCTGCTTAAATGTAAATCTTAGGTACAATAAAACATGATATATTTTATATTGCTTATTTTAGACTGCAGTAAAATAGTTTGGAGGAAATAATTGGAAGAAAATTTGTGAAGTTCCTATAAGCAGGAACAACTAAATTTAAGAAAGAGAATGAAAAAAATGTATGAGCACAGGAAAGGAAATGGGAGGGTGGTAACGAAACCTGAACATTAAGAAAATCACACTAGAATAGGCACGTAGTAAGTGTAATGCTGAAGCAAGATGTCCCAGCATGGTACACAAAAGACTTTTAGTGTCTTGCTGAACGGTTCAGCCAAAATATTGTTGGCTCTGTGGACAAGAGCTCCCAGCACTCTAAGCTACTTGTCCAGTAATTCAAAGTGTAAGGACTATTTTTCAATCAAATGAGATTTTAGCAGCATACCTTCTGTCTGTTGGTAGAAGGTAGAGTCACTGCCACAAATGCTTCCTTCATTCTCAAAGCTTCCTTCATACAAACTTCCTTCTGCTAAAAAGGAGGACAGAATCATGTCTTACTATAAGAAGTACCCATTAACAACCAAGGCATTATTAGATTACAATATTCACTCAAGATATGGTGGCACTGCACACGATGAGGGATAACTGGAAAATTCCTCCTAGCTGTTGCTGTTGGATAAATCATGACTGCAGCAGCTTTTGTACAAAACATGACTGCTTTCATATCAAAGACTTCTCATTCATTTTGAATAGAAAAAACTATTACTACAGTAAAAAAGAAAAAAAGAAACTACCAGGCATAAAACTTACATGGCAGAAGTTAAGTACAGGGAATTTGACTTTACTATGACATTTGGTGTAGAAATAGATTCTGCATTTTAAAGGGCAATGCTGTATAAATAAAGCAAAACCCAGACACATATACTAGTATTTATCTTCAAAGGGAACAAAAGGTTTACCTAACAGTCACAGGGATAGTGGAAGAAAGTTAGCAATGACATTTAGACTCAATGGCCTTCCTTAGAAAGGTCTCACCTGGAGTGCACATGCCACTGCAACTCATCATTGCATCTTTCACACTTCCATTCAAGCACCCATTCACTGAGACTATGGTTCAAAAAAGGCAATACATCATATAAAAGTTCAGAAGCATCCCTGGCCACAGTTTTCACTTCCATTGTCCCTTAATTGAAACAAGATTTGCTTGTCCTCATACATATTTGTTCTCAATTTTTAAGGAAACTTCTCATGAAATATGAATTTTATACCCAAAAAGGAAAACCATAATAAATCACAATTTAGTAAACAGGTTGCTCATTCCTAGAAGCATTTATGTCAATTTTCATAATAAACATCTAAAATTTCCACTCAGGACTAGAGGCCATCCTATATATTTTCAGAAAAAGACAAAGGAAGGACTATAGAAAAATTACAGTCTACTTACAAATTTTGAAAGAATTACAAGAGTAAATTATCTGGTCTAATAAATCCAGTGAAATGTCAAATATTCAGCTAGTTGTGCTCTAAGTAACTTGCTGAAGTTAGCAGTATGACACCAAGCTCCACTGCTTCAAACCCATTTTCTGACTCCAATCACTCTTCTGTGATGGGTGGGGCATTAGAACAGCATAGTTAGGAGTGAATTGTGTCTTCACTTAAAAGTTTGATGCCAATACTTTATCAGTATCTTTTATCTATTTACAAACATCGATACCAAAATAAAACGTGGCCAGTTTCAGATCCTTAAGTATGCAAAACTTAAGTAAGGAAATGTCAGTTTTGGTCAACTTGGACACTGATTGTATCTCATGTTAATCAAATTTTGCTTCAAACATTACAAGAATATGCCTATGGTCAAATGTTGAATGCAAAATTATTTTCTCATTCTTTGACTATGCAGAACTGTGAAAAATTTGGGGACGGAAGCTAGAATATAAACTGCAATTTACTTTATAGACAGTTCTTCTGTATCAATGACACAATTAAGATTAAACATTGTTTGAATTCTTAAACAGCTCTCTAGACACTTCATCCTTTTCTCTCTCCACAGAGGTATTTCTTTCGCAAACAAGAAAATTGTGTTTAAAAACTCTCTTGAAATAATCTCACAATTTCCATTGTCTCAGCTTCTGTGTTCAAGTAGATAAGAATAAATTTTATAAGAAATCAACACAGTTGTTCTTACCTATTGCATCAGGACAAAGTCCACTCTCCAGTCTATGCTTCTTGTACAAGTTCTTCAGGACCTTGGCACTTCCAAAACACTTAAAGCGGCTTTTGACATTATTATAGTACCACTCCAGAGACTGGGTCCTTAGGAGCCTAAAACAGAAAAATAAACTACATATTTGGAACGATTCTACAACAAATAAATGTGGGAAAAAATATTTTAGGCCTCAGATCACAAACCTATTAATTTCTGGATACTTTCTTTATTGTTTGTACTTTGCAAGTGTCTGGTATACTACAGCAAGGAAAAAACCCATTTACTTGTGGTTAAGCCATAAGTAAATATGTTTTTCACATTACTCAAGGGTTTATTTGGTTTTGGTACTATCAGACTAGGTGGTGCCCCTTTTACATTATACTGCTCAAGCTACAACCTCTTAAAAAATACAAACAAGCCTTGGAACAGCACAGGGCTTAAAAACAGCCTTCATTTACACAGATTTAAAGACAATATAAGAACACAAGCCCATCAATGTGCCACAAAACCCCTCATTTACATAAAAATACATCACTGCTTTTATCTGGAGAAAACAGTAGAGTAAACAAAGCCTAACAGAGAACCTCAAAGCAGAATGAGCTGCAGTGTGCTCACTCACTTTCCACAGGAAGCATCACTGACAACAGTAATTCATCTTAACAGACTTGTCCCCAGAGCTCACACACTTGATTATAAAGCCATGAGATACTGGCAAGCTCTGTATTCTTTCCAGTGTGGCATGTGGCAACTTGCTTCACCTGTTCCTCCAGCCGTGCATGGAGAGAACCTGTGCCACATTCCCAGGCAAAACCAGCCTCAGGTGACCACAGAATAACTGCACACCTGTACGTTTCCTACTGAGAGTGGCACTGGGGGGAATCCTAGGGCTCCACCTATAAATTAAAGCTGATTTATTCTTAACAGCAGATTTAGGAGAACAAAAGGCTAATGCCAGTATCCAGTGTCAATATATGAACCTCTGAAGAAATTGTGTCACCACCAGAAGGGCCAGACTCTCAGCATTTCCAGACTTCAACATATTTAGTTGATTTAACTCCATTTTTTAAACCCAGGCCATGCTGAAAAACAAAATAAAATTATAGCCTCACTGTGACCTTTACATTTTCCTTCAGGGACTTTTCTTTGTAAAGTGCAGGGCAAGTGACAATGCACAATTTTTGTTTTGTCACCTACTGACAGACTAGAAATGTAGTTCTTAATCAGCACCACCAAACCTCAGGAGATTCTCAGTAACAAAAAAACCAAACATGCTGAGCCTGGGGGTTCAACTACGTGTTTCCAGTCTGAATTCAGACTTTTAAGATAAAAATGAACATCCACTTCATGAAAAGCAGAACATCATGATATAGTCCACTTCTCTGTCATCACCAGAAAGTGCTTAGTAGCAAACACCAGCAGTGGGAAATTAAAAATAAAAATCACTGAAGCCTATCGTATTCAAACTGTGAACCCTTAAAGTTTCATTAGCTGCTCTACAGAAGACAACTGAAGAAAAAGATCATAATGGAACAGAAGTCTATTTTTTCTGCATTCTGTCTCAGCAAGTAGATGCAGGAGAGATGTTTACAGATAATGTAAGAATATTAGCCCTTTAATATTTATTTGCACAGTAATATCCCAAGCCTATATGGTTCCCAGGAGGCTGATTAGTTCCAATATTCACCATTCCACAAATATCACTAACATGTGACAAGGGCAAAAATCCTTTTTTGTTTTATTTTTGGAAAACATCTTAATATGTGGTGCACAGATTACTCTGATGAAACACAAGTGTGCAGAGCACAAACAATGGGAAGGATGCCTTGGTCTGTATGTGAAGTACAGGGTTTCTGAATCCCCATAACGTTGCCATTAAGAGATCTGCTATGATGCCTGTCCAAGACCTGACCCACTGACCAAAGCTTCGCTGCTGGCACAGTGATGAATCTGAATGGAGGGAAATTTCTCTCCCAAACCTGAAATTCTTCGGCGTTTTGAGAACCTGCCTCCTTTGTAGGCAGGAAACAATTGCTCTTGTGTAAACTGTATCAGAATACTGTCTTCTGCTTGCTGAATTTCGTTCACTTTTGTCCACTGAGTTTCTACAGAACCTGATAGGTTACGATTTCAGTCAATAGCACAGAGTCACAATCATTATGAAGTATAAAACAGCATGACTGGGTTGAACCGGCTTAGCAGGAGCTATTGACCAGAAAGGATGCTCTCCTGCCCAGTAAATGCAGTGCTCTCCGAGGTGTCCACAAAAAAGTATTGCAGCACCATCACCACTAGTGGACTCACAGCACTGGGAGTCCTCAAATGCATTGTTTTAGGGCTTTAAAGATCCTTACTAACTCCCTCAGCATGTTTACCAAGTAACCTCAGCCTCACTAGCTCAAAATGCTAAACTCGTCATCCTGGAAGCCAAGTAGACCCTGTTCTTAATATTCAGACAGAGTGACAAGATTAAAAAAAAAAGAGACGGTCACCTATGCTTGAATGCTCTGTGTGAGTTAGGATAGCCAGTTATGAATGCTGACCTGGCAGCTTGGGAAAATAAAAGATGTGAGTCATTGCAAGCTTGCTTCCTCATCTTTTTCCCTGTGTCACCGTGGTTTTCTGGGTTTGATCAATACTTTCTGTATAAAAGCAGAAAGCTAACAGCACTGGTTTCTTGATGAGGTGAGAATGCTTTGCAACTAAAACAGGTTTTTTATTTGTAATGATAACATCTTCTGTATGCGAACTTCCGAAGAGTCAAAAGGATAGAGATTATACATCTCAAAGCAACCGTGAAAGGAGATGCTTGCCTCTTTGTACTAGTTAATCTGGTGTAAACACAAGGATTCTTTTTTTT
>VYZP01033083.1:353-15293 GCA_013400635.1 Hypocryptadius cinnamomeus
TCCTGCAGTACCAGCCAGCCATAAACACTTGTTATCATCTGTACACCAAGGACAAAGCTGAGACAACAGACAGCAAACCACTAGAACTGAGGGGAAAGAGCCTTCAGAGCAGCACTGACTGAGAAGATTTTGTGCCATAAACAAGGAAACTCCTAGCAGTTAGTTCCCAGTATATTTGGGAAAAGTTTATCTTTTAACTGCTTTTCCTGAAAAATAAAATTGAATGAAAGAAGGGATCCTACCATTTTCCTACCAGTTTCTTTTCCTAATGGAAGGGAGACCAAACACAGGACACTGTGATCATGTTAGTCCCTTGGCTCCCGAAAGGTCTCTTGGGAAGACCTTTTCCCTGACTCCCTACACCCAAAGAAACCATCTATATAGTTTTTCTGTCATTCAAGTACAGAGACAGATAAGGTTCCTTTGCAGAAAGGGCATCAGTGATATTTTGAATGAAAAGAGTTATACTTGCTATTAAATTACTAGTACTATTTTTAGATGTAAACAAAGAAGATGTCATTCTATAAATTATTCAACAGCTGTCAGATAGAAACATTAGGACTCACAGAGATTTTAACTTGCCCAGAACTGGAGTCTGGTTTGTTCCCAACTGCGGATTTTTTTCCCAAAGAAAAATCAATGTTTTTGAAATTAATTCAGATTAAAAAATATTCAATTAATATATTAATCTTAGATTTATAGTTCATAATTCTATCAGCTTCTTCATTACTTCAACATTTCATTTTTAGCTTTACTTTTTTCCTGCAGTATTTGATAGTTGATACTAAATAATCCTAACTCATAAATGTCTCTAATATTTGGACTTATGGAAAGATTTCAGCTTCTTTCCATATTTCCGTCAGAGTTGATCTTTACTGATATAAGCACATTTCATTAATCAAACTAAAAATGAGACCTATCAAATGTCAGTAATAACTTAGATATGATCTGTTATCTCTTTAGTCACAGCAAGTGATTTCTAGTCTGTTACTCAATATTTATTTGTATTTTTTCATTTCAGTGTGCTAAGGTAAATAACAAAATACGTGAAGTCATTCTAAATTTCCTTGCAACACTGAAAGATAAGAAGTGACTATCATTTCTGATTTCTTTTAACTTGAGGATCCTTCATATCAAACATGTTGAAGTTACATGAAACTTAACTTTGAATTTCTTTCACCCATGGAAGGCTGGGGACAAGATGATTTTCAGAGGTGCCCTCCAAATGTCTGGATTCACTATTTATATGAGTGAAATCATTCCTATGTGAAGCTCAAGGCTATGCTGATAAAATGCATCAACACCAGCAGGAGCAGACAGGCCTCAGATCTTGTTCCTGCCCACACAGCTGCCTTGACAGAAACTAGCACCCATCCAGGAGTGGTATCTTCATATATCTTAAAATTATCTAAAAAGAGCTCAGAACCACCACCTTGCTCTCACTGGTACAAAGTCTCTTTCTCATTGCTCTCCTGCTCCACCAAAGGGTTACACTAATTCAGAAATTCGTAAAATAATACATGTTGGAAAGGTTGTCTGTTCCCCCACTACCAGCCTCCCCAAGTTAGGTCAGCTTAGACCAGGTTGTCCAGGATCTTCTCCAGCTATGTTTTGAGTATTTTTTAAAATGGAAACCCCACATCACCTTTGAGCAACCTGTCCAATTGTGTATCTGTGTTTGACAGATGCAGCTGTACCCCTAGCAGTACTTTGCACAGAAGGTGGTCCTTTGGTACAACTCTAATTTGTTGTAAAACACTTGTACAGTGCTAGACATGAATGCCAGCTTCATAAATGTGAGGCCCAGTCTTTCATACTTTGTCATATATATCATGCTTGTTCCTTCAAGCCAGGGCAGGAACAGCACTATCTAAATAAGAGCAGCAGAAAGTACATGTTTACTCAACATCTCCACACAGCCGTTGCTTTAGCTCCTGCCCATGAATCTAACCCATGCTGATATATCAGAGACTATTCTTAATGAAGGCTCCAGGACTGTATGGAGGAGGTAAAGTACACATTTCCATTTTTTGGAGTCAGTGAAACTGTGTTGTTGAATGGATTTTAGTTGAACATGATGAAAGTAAAACAGGATATGAAGAATTTCTAAAAGCCTTCCTTATTGTGAGTCAGCACAGAGAATTTGCTGGCATCTTTTTATTTTTCAGTTTTTACACCAAATCTTACAGGATGCCATTTTAGAAGCAGTTGGATGTTTTTGCAGTGTGGGTTTTTTCCTTATAGTTTTTTTGGTAAAACTTCTTGTTTGCCTGAGAGTACACCAACATTTTGAAAATAATATAGGGATGCTGTATACTCAGATCTTTAATGCTACTAAATGATGCATTCCATACTTTGAAATTTACAAAAGGGCTCTAGAAGCTGGGATTTAAATGCCCTCCACAGAAATACAAGATATCATAGCTACATACTTGTGATTCCTGTGTATTGCATCAGTATGATCAGACACTTCAAAAAACAGCCTCAAATCCAGCATGTTTACCAAGAAACTAATGTCAGTAACAGAATGAGTGGCCTGTCTTTCTCCATGAATAGCATAAGGCACCTGAGTGGTTACAGAAGAGCAATACACTTTTTCTTTTTATTCCAGAGGTTTTGGAAGTGCCAACACTGCTAGTGAACATGCTTCTGTAGCTGCAGATAGAGAATTGATTCAGTGGTTGTGAAATAAGCAAGGCTGCAGGCCTGAAACTTCCTGCCCTAAGCTGTTTGCCCAGTAGTGGGACTTCTGGATTCAGATCTCTGCTGGAGAAGAAATACATTTATCTTAGAGATCCACAGAATCCAGGCTGTTCTTACTTGTCCTCTTGGCTCCACAAGTTTGGCATTATCTTCTGGCAGTACAAAGGCACCTATGGAATTCACCTTCACCCTTCAGCTTTAAGATTGGCTACTTTTGGGGGTGAAGCACAGGTTCATGATGGAAGGATGGTCACCGACACCACTGTCCAAGGGAAAACTGGGCATAGCTTGGGATTTCACTGCTATTCTTTCCAGTCTCAGCCAAGAGATATTTTAGCAGATACAGAACTTCAGTTGTAGGATATACAGAACCTTGAAACTTCTCTGGGATATGACTAGTGAATTTCAAGTGTTTTCAAGTTTAGCTAGCAACTGAACAGATGTTTTCTCATCTGTAATTTTGAACCTTGACACCCTCAGATTTATGCATATATTGTATCTGGCACTGTGAGCCTTTCCTGTACATTCTCCTTATTACAATTACCACTGAAGCTGATGATAGCTGCCCTTTTTATATCACCAAATTCAACTCCTGCTAGCAGCCTTTTAATTAACTCTGATGTTCAGTAGACCAGTCGTCAGAGAAAGGCAAAAGGGGATAACAAAATTTCATTTTTCCCATGCTTACTCCTACTTAAAATTATGACTCAGTGGGAGAAGAGGAGGCCGATATGTAGCAATGAATGATTCATTATAAATATTTCAGAACTCTGAGAGCACTTATCATTACATTTTTTATAATGTTTCCTGGAGAGAATCCCATGTTCAGATCACTCCTTCAGTGCAGGCAGGCTCAGTTTCACTCAAAACAAAGGTGGCCAACAGCAGCTTCACGCAAGCCCTATAAGCCTTTCAAATTTCTAGTTTGCTTTGAGATAATCTTGAGAATTTTTGGATTGATGTCCATTTTCCCCAGGCTTTTAGGGATGGTAAGTAAAGGCTATATGTATTTTGTAGATGCAACCCAAAACCAACTCCTGGGGAACTTGGTACTTGGGTACTAGTCAAAAAAAGAAAACTCCTTGACAACTAGGAGAAGATAGTTTATTTTTTATTACATAGACAGAAGAAATACGAAAATGTTAATGTACAGAAACTTTGTGTATTGAGCAGAAGGCACAGATTTTAAAGCTGCACAGAAAATTTAGTTCTTGCTCCTGTACTAACAAAAAATAAACATATCCTTATACCTGATAATTTTTCTATGACTTAAATTTTTCTGCCTGAATCTTTTAACCAAAAGAACCAGTAGACCTCTTCCAGATGATTTCCTGTTGTACAGTTAAAATCTGCAGCAGCTGAAACAAAGGAGTGATTTAGAATCTTCACTTAGAAGGAAAAAATTTAAGCAGAAAATTACTAATCTTTCATGACAAAAAGTGTAGTTGAGGTACAATCTGAATACTGATGAGCATAATCTTGTTCCAGGTGCCATCTGCAATTTCTTTACAGATAAAAAGCTGTGGGTGAAAACCTTCTTACAAGCACCTGCTGCCAGGGAGCTCACCCAGCAAAAGCTGTCCCTGCTCTGAGTCAGCTTTATTTCAACATCCACACTATTAAACAAAGTTGTCGTGAAAAAAGGGGTCACTGCAGAGGGGTCCCAGCTGTTCAGTCCTCCCACTCTGGTCCATCACAGCTGAGCATTACCTAATCCCTGATCACCAATACTGTTCAACATGAGCTTCCTGCTGCCCAGGTGTGTCTTTGGAGAAAACAAACGTGGCTAGCATGACATAGTTGTAGATGAGAAACAGCCTGATGGCTGAATGGTAGAAGAAAGAGCTGCATCTCTGGAGTTTTAAATCAGATTTGGGGTTACAAATCAGCCCAGCTCTGCGAAAGAGCCTGTGGCTGCTCCACCACAGGCCAGCAGTGCCTGAGCAAGCGGTATTGCTGCGGCTCCTATCTGCAGGTCTGTGGCCTTTTCCCAGAGCTGTGCAAGCCTTCATTCAGCTGCCCAGGCAGCACCTCCCCTTGCCTTCCACAGGCTGTCACTCTCATGCTGCTGTGGCCATGGCCTTGTCTCTGCAAACACCAATACCCTTGTTATGGTGGGCTCCCATGGACAATCGTTTCCACCAGTGCAAGAATCACCCCTCCTTTCCCCCTTTTTCTACTCCTTGACTACAGTTTCAGCTTGCAATATAGGAAAAATACTGCCTAGGGTGATGAATAGAACAGATCACCTTTTTTTCTGTGTTTTCCATTCCTTGGCACAGCTCGTTGTTCTTCTTGTCCTGATCAGGCTGATTCCCTGTCCTGCCCTGTCCTGCCCTGCCCTGTCCCATCCTTAATTTCTATTTCAAGGAGCTGGGATGAGACTTGAGTCTGTGAAGGCAATGTATTTATAATCTTTTAAATTTTTTTCTTTGAGTAAAGACCAGCATCAGCCCTCCTGTCCTGTCAGCATTTCTGACTTGTCCAGGATGATTTGAAAAAAGTGTCTGAGCACAATTTTTGCAATGTAAGTGTTTGCAATTGCTCCTGGCTCAGGGGCAATCACTTCCTGGCATAAACCCCAATGATACTGTAAAATTAATTCTAGGAGGGGAAGAAAAAGCTTGTTGCAAATAATTTGATAAAATATATAATTTCTCTTGGGAAAACTAAGCTGTACAGAAAACTGGCGTGCTTTCATTCACCTAACTGTAAAAAAGTTATATTTTTTTAAAAAATGAGAAATGTTAATTATGAATGGCTTAGGCTGTTGCAGGAAAAGAAGAGATACATGTATGGAAAATGAAGTTTAACTATGCTTTTCGGTAGTGTTTCTATTGAAATAAAGTATGTTATTTAGCACATGACTAACTCTCTAATTCTCTTGGTAGGAAAAAACATGTAAAAATTATATACCTTATTACCCTACAATGTGTCTGTGATCGTGACTTCTAAAGTTGGAATAAAAAAGAAAAGAGACCTTTCTTACTCATCACTTGGTGTTAATACAAAAGCACCATAAGGAGCAGATGAAACAAACCATTTAAGTTAATATACACTTGTCAAGCAAGAAGCAGTATGATGGCATGACTCCAGTCTCTCAGAGGAAGGAATTTTTTTGTTCAGTGAAAACTGATATCTCAGTGAGCCGCCCAGCACAAAAATAGGAAATGAAGCTAAGAAATGCAAAGCTCTTCCATTCCTGTGATCTTTTCTCTTTTCTCCCTGCACCAATAAATTGCTATCTTTAATTTTATGGGAGTATAGAAAGAAGAAAACAAACCATAGCTTGTCATCAGAGCTTGACAAAGCTGGAAAGAAGTTTTCTTTTGTTGTCAACATACAATGACAATTTTCACAGTACTGTTACAGGTATCAGCTCCCTATAAATATTTCTGTCCTATTATAGCTAAGCAATACTTAGGGGACAGAAAGCAGTTGAATGCTTTCAACTGAATGAAAACCTATCCCTTGCTAAAGGAACAAACAGTCAGTGGACTGCCAGCATAGTCACGTAGCAGATTCTGAATTACATGCATGCCAGAGTTCATTTGGATCTCTCAGATTTAAAGGACAATGCTCTCTTGTGTGCCAATCTGTACTTCATTACCTCATTAGGTAAAAATCAAACAGCCCAATCCTTTCTCAGCAGACTAGTCTAGTTCAAAACTCCCTAATTCATATTTTCATTAATTCACAAATTCATTAGCTGACAAAGGCAATAGCTCACAAATTCAGTCTCTCAGCCAGTGACCACGTTGATCTCACTTTAGCTTAGTAGTACTGCTACTGCCGTACATCAGGCTTTAGCATGAGCTGTGTGTTGGGCCAAAACCTGGGCAGGAGTCAAGTAATCACCCACACTTCACCACTTAAGTATAGGAAAAAGGTCTGGTAAGTCCCACGCTGCAGTGGGTGAGGTACTGCTACTCTTCCTGCCTCACAGTGAGAGAGGGTAGGGCAAAGCTTTGAGCATTGGAAAATCCATTCCCATTAGAAAGTCTAGCATCACAGTTTATTTTTAGATAACATGCTTTCAGCATGATGTTAGCACTAACTCTGGATGCATTTAAAAAAATTAAGAAAAAAAATACAATGATCTTGAGTTTCAACCTAAGATGAAATATGCCAGTTGCAGATGGTGCACAATCCATAAAAATCTCATACCAATGATATTTAGCAGTTTTTTCAATTCCTGGTACAGTCTTGACAGTCTGGTCAGTATAGAAGAAGTCATTTGCTTTTGATAAGCAGTTGTTTTCTTATATTTCTTGATTAAAATGTTCAGTTCTTCAGTTTGAGAATGTACTATGTCCCACAATGTTCCTAAGGGTCCTGTCCAAGTTGTAAGATAGTATTCTAGCAGCAAAAACATGAATTAGATTTTTAGTTTCTATAAAGTCATCCTGTCATTACAGAAAACATGCAAAGCAAACCAAATGCATATACAACCCAATTTTTACTTGAGTACAACCATCCAGTGATCACACACTTAGCCTAAATAGCAGTTACCTTAGGCCATATTATTTGTACAAGAGCCTTGTAGTTCTAAATGTTCAGGGCAGTACCGTTAGTGCTTTCCCCATTTTACATCCATGAGTATTAATTGGGTTACCTTTGTTATCCATGCATTTGGCCCCTTGAACTCTCAGACACATCCTATTGGCTACAATAATAGGGAATAGGGTGCATAAATGGGTTCATTTTCACTTTCCCTACTTACAGTGTGGTGCTAAACAGATCTACCCAACAGACTACTTTTGCTTGCTACTCCTAAGCTTTGATAAATGGAAGTTATAATACTGGCATCAATCCAAATAACTGGGTCCCTAACATCACAAGATTCATTATGGATCCAATGGGATTGCAGTCCATATTCATTTCTAATAAAGGTTTGCATGACAACACAACCAATGGCACTGCTGAAATTTGAAACAGATTTGTGAACACCAGCATACATTTCTCTGAAAATCTTCTGGAGTTTTCTCCAAGGGTTTAAGCTTATTATCAAGATGTCGGTAGTTGTGTCCTTGCCATTTATTATATCCAGGCTCTGTTCAATTATAGCTTGTCTGCTCAATAGTCCTAGACTGGATACTTAATTATTAAGGATTTCTGAACTGATAGAGTTCAATGCTCTTGTGCCAAATCTAATTGTTCTTAATTCTCCAGAAAGATTCCTAACTTTGCAGATGTTCTGGTGGGACAGCACCACTGTTTACATGTAAGTACTATCCATTATGAGCAATGGGATTATACTGGAGCTAATGTTGTCCCATCAAACCCGAATGGAACATCCAAAAACTTCAGAGGTAAAAATTGCAAATCTTTTTGGAAATCCTTGAGTAACTATTACGGCTGGAGTAGTGGGAATGGGAACCAGGGAAATTTCAAATTTTGTACTGCCCCCTGTGGGACGCAACCTTGATGGCTAGTTGGCTCACAGACTTAAAGTGAATTCTAATGGTTCTGTTTCCCAGCAGGCGTCACCATCCCTTGTTGTGTTATCTGTTATTTCTCACATGTACAACTGTGGAAGAGGAAAAACAATGAAGAGCAGGAGCTTCAATAGTGTTGTGATTGTTTTGGGGGGTCCTTTAAAATGTATTAACTTCTCCACCCAAGCCCAGGTTGCCAGATTCTGGGAGAGATCTTTCAACAAATGTAAGGTGTAGGCAGTCAGACAGATTCTTGCTGCCTCACTAGTGGGTTTTGAATGTACTGGGCCTGTTAGCCTATGTCATGGAAAAGGTGTGCTTGATGATATCATCATCCATATGTGTGCTTGATTATTGCATTGTGCACCAATATTTCTCTAACAGTATCTGAGAATTCCCATGGAAGGGTCAGGCTTGTTTCATATATGAAGGATACTGACTTTCTAGATGTTGTCAACTTTCTCTCTGGTGATAACACCCCACTACGGGGAGTGTTAATATAGTTCCAAGGAATAGGTACTGTACTTGCTGGATGGACACTTTCCACAGCAAACAAACACACTTCACTCATATGTCCAGGATATCAGTGGCTCCTTGGGAATGGGAAATGACCAAGTCACAGGTCTATTTACTCTATAATGATATTTACTCTGTAATGATATTTACTATTTCTATTTACTATTTTCTATTTACTCTGTAATGATAAATTTCACTTCCATTTCCTATGTTCCTTTCCCCCAAACACACTGCAAAGTAACCCAGAGTTTTCAAAGCAGCAGTGGTGAATTCTCGCCTGATATCCTGGATGCCACACTGAGGTGTTCAAAGCATCCTGCTTCCATTGGTTCAGCTCAGGAGATTGCTCAGGAGACTGCTCAAAACTTTTATACAGTGACTACCAGTTGCTGTCTGTCAGGATTTTAAAAATTGCATGGCCTCTGATAAATTTATTTCCTGATTAGTGACACCATTTTTTTTAAATGACTGGCTTAATCTTTCTCCTATATCACTACTCTGAGGTCGACGCAGTTAGTGCAAAGTCCACTTAACTCCATGCCCAAGAAAACATTTCTGTATTAATTTATTTTAAAAGGTACCTGACTGTATCTGTTGTAGCAAAAGCTGGTGGCAAAACACTGTACAGGGGTCTTACATGCTACACCTAAAGGTACTGGTTTAACAGCCAGCATAGGTTTAAGAGGTGTTGGCAATGCAATTTTATGTTTTCTGGGTCAAGGGTTCAGTCCCTGCCAGTCCTTTGTAAACTGGTAACAGCTTATTTTCAAAAGTGGAATGACAGTGCTTATCACTGCCACATGCACACATACGCTGCCCAACAGTGACCTCCTGTGGCAATGGGAATGTTTCCAGTTCTTCCAACAAAAGGGCAGTGGTCAGACTGATTGAAGTGTGAACAAAAGGAATAAATGTATGTAGTGGAATCCCTGCCACGTGGAAGCAAATTGCTCCCTATCTGCTTCTGGTACATGTCATAGAATCATAGAACCAGAGAATGTCAGGCTGGATGATCCAACCTTTCTTGTCAAAGCATTGTCTAGACAAGATGGCCCAGGCACCCTGTCCAGCTGGATCTTAAATGTATCCAGTGTTGGGGAATCTACTGCTTCCTGGGGGAGATCATTCCAATGGCTGATTGCTCTCACTGGGAAAAATGTTCTTGTGGTGAAACAGAATTCCCCCAGGAATAACTTTTACCCATTACCCCTTATCCTTTCCATGGGATTCTTGTAAATATGGAATCTCCACCTTCTTTGTGGCCACAATACTAGAACATGGTAATAAAGTCTCCCATAAGCCTCTTTTTCTCATGGCTGAGCAAACCTACTTTGCACTGAACAAACCCAGCCTCTCTTCATATGTCAGGCTTTCCAGTCATTGGGTCATCTTCTCTGGACCCTCTCCAGCCCATCCACATCCACCGTTTCGCATACTGGGGACCAAAACTGAACAGTATTCCAGATGTGGTCTGATGAGTGCTGTATAGGATGGGATAATGACTCCTCTACCTCTGCTGGTGACATCATTTTTGATGTAACTCAGCATCCTGTTAGCTTTCTCTGCACTGTTCACCCGTATTGAGCTGCTTGTCTACCGGACCCCCCAGGTTCCTTTCCACATAGCTGCTCTCCACCCAGGTAGATCCCAGCACGTGCTGCACTCCTGGATCATGTTTGCCCAGGTGCAAGACCTTACATTTGTCCTTGTTGAACTTCATAAAGTTCTTGCTAGCCCATTCTTCCAGCCTATCCAGGTGTTCCTGCAGGGCGTCTCTCCTTTCCAAAGGGTTCACTTCCCCACGCAGTTTGGTGTCATTGACAAACTTCAACTGAGTACAGAAATGCTGCTGGAGAGCAGAAACACAAGCTCTGCTGGCTGTTGAACTGTAAAGGCACTAGGTTGACCCTTCTCTTGAGATGGAGAGAACAGTAACAACCCAGGTGCCAATGGGATGGTGACAGGAGCAATGGGTGTTCATTATATCCCTTCCACTTCCAAAGAACTCCTCTCCACCCCCACAGATGAGAGATCTGGCCACAGCTTTTGTAGCAGCTCCTTATCCTCCTCTGGAGCCAGAGTACTTCATTCCTAACAAAATGGTGCCAAACATTGCCTTTCCAGGTGACCTTTGGTGCACTTGGTGACAACTCTACAACTGACTCAGGCTTATGCAGGACCAAGCTGGTCCAAGCCAGGGATGCCAGGTTCAAGACCTGCAGTCCCTACTGCTGCTCTTGAGTCTGCTGCTGAACTGCATGGGTATTGAAGGCTTCAAGGTGCTTTTCCTCCTTGCTGCCCTGCAGGAAAACAAAGGCTCTGAAGACATGACCCTGGTGTTGTGTGTCTGCCTGTTCTTTTTCAACAAGTCTCTCTGCAGCTCACACCTGAGAGTGCTGCTTTAGGGTATCCCTAGGGCTCTGTTCACCTTGGTCCACTCCCCCTGCTGTGACCAGAGGAGCCCAGCTAAGAGCAAAAATCTGCCAACAGGGATGTGCCAGTGTCCCCTACCTCAGAGGAAGTGGGGGCTTAACTTCTGCAGGAGGGCTAAGCCAGTTCTCTGAAGCTGAGGGAGAGGCAGTAGCTAACATCACCTGACCCAGGAGGTTGAGGAGCTTCTGGAGGACCAGGAGCATGTTCTAGGGTAGGGGATGTCCATCTGTTGCAGCCGCTGTAGAGCCATTGTGACCACAGAAAGATGAGCAGGCACCCTGAGGCATGACCCCATCTTGGACTGAGTTCCAAGCGTAAGGAGAGCTTTGGCATGTGTCTGACAGGTGTTTACCATGTGGGACAGCTTGGTGAAGAATGCCTCCAGAGGAGGCAACAGTCTGCCAGGCCTGCATCTCAGGGGACACTGTGTTTGTCCCCTTCAACAGCAGAGGGATGTTGGGGTTTCTTTGGGCCAAGGCTGGTTCTGCTGGTGCAATGCCAGAGCACACAGTGCGTCTCATTCAGAGCGTGTGGTCAGGGCTGTGAATGGGCACCCTCTGGTCACCAAGTGGTCACCATGCCATTCATACAAAGGTCAGCTTGACCCAACAGCAGTGTCCCCACAGTCTGTGGCATTGCACACAGCTGACAGAGAGTAGTGCTGAGGCAGAACTGGGCCTGTGAAGGTTTCAACAAAGCACTCTATTGGTATGAAGACTTGAGTCTTTTGGTTTCGATCAGCATTAGAGCCCTGCTGCCCCAACCTTCTGCATGGGGCCATTTCAGAAATTTGGCTGTGGGCAGAACTGCTTTGAGCCCTAATGGACAGAGAAGAGTTTTTGGAGAGTGCCCCAAAGGACTGAGCAGTTCAGGGCTGGTGCAAGGAGAGAGAATGGGGCAGGGCATTTGGTAGAACCAGTGTTCAGGGAGGGAAACAAGCAAGAAAGCAGAGGAGAGCACTGTCATTGATAGGAAACACTTGGCAACAGCAGCATCTTTCCCTTGCTCTTTGTGCCTTGCAGCATTCCCTGTCTCTGCCCGAGCTACAGGCACAGCAGGAACTGTGAGTTCAGACTGGGCAGACGTGCACTGGATTAGAATGCTGTGCACCTGTCGGGTGCCTCTGAGCTCACAGAAGCCCGACTGGAGACTGCTTTTAAAAGAAAAAAGCTAACCACCTGCGGTTTCCACGGCTGTTTTCTATAGGAACTGCCTTCCCATGCCTCTATTGCTCCCTTTTTCTTGTCCTCAAGAAAAAAGTTGAGAGGTGGTGAGTGAAGCTCCGACCTTGAGACTTGTTGAGTTACTGCCATGCTTGCTACTGAACTTCATTAACTCACTTGTGTACCAATAAAATCCACTGTCCCTTCTTTTGAGAGTGAAGTGCTGGACTCCATCCATGATGGCAGCAGGAAGGCCATTGCCAAGCTTGGAGCAGGCTAGGGTCCCAGGCTTTACTGGAGTTGTGAGGAAGGGCACACTGCAGAAGTCTTGACACAGAGGTTTCTCTCCTCCCTCCAGCATGTATTTTCCTCTAGTTTCCTGTCATAGCCAGACAAAAATTTGGTGCTGATGAAACTGGCCCTGTTTATGGCCACACTTCCTTTTCCTGTTGTCTCACACTTCCTGATGGAGGAAGAGAGTGCCATGGTGGGAATTAGAGTTGCCTTACCTTCCTCTCCACCCATGTCTTGAGTCGTTCCTCAAGGGAGGACGACTCAAGAAGAAAGGACAAGAAGAAAGGACTGCAAAGAAAGGACAGTCTCAGCAGTGTCTAGTTACACGTGCTGCTGTGGTCTGATCTCTATGGCACTGCTCTGTCAGCAGTCACACATCACAGAGGAAAAGGCCACTCATTTCCCCTTCTCAGTTCAGAAGGAGCCCTCTGGGTTTTTTTCTCACCTCAGGCTGCAGATGCTGGGCCACTGTGGAACCTGAGCCACAGCTCCTGCCTGTCTTGAGTCAGGTCCCACAGGGATCCTGGCGAAGAAGAGGGGAAGGTATTGGGTCAGTTTTATCTGGCAATAGATCCCATTTATTTTCCCCAGACTGAGTGCAAGGCCATTGTGCCGGGGATACAAATGGGCAGGGGAGCACGGCTGGGGCGGGTGGGAGGTGGCTCTGCTGGCAGCTGGCAGCACTTGGCACATATGGAAGGCAGGATGGCAGATGGGGCAGCACAGAAACAGCTCTGTGCGATGGTCAGGGAACACAAATACTCAAATGGAATAGATGAGACCGCTCTTGGCACTGAGGAAGCACCAGGAAAGGAAGCCCTGTCATTAGAGAGTGGATGGGGGCGGCAGGGGGTTGGAAGCCCAGAGAGGTTTTGTTTGGACAAACACAAAAGGCCAAATTGCCAAAAGTAAAGTCAAGGAAAGCTCTGACTCTGTCAGTCAGAACCATGTTCAAGTCAAGTGCTATTCAGCCAAGGGGGAGGCAGTAGCCAACCTCACCTGTCCTGGGAGGATGAGGAGCTTCTGCAGGACCAGGAGCGCATTTCAGGGAGGGAACGTCTGGGAGGGAAATGCCTGAGTGGTACAGTCCTTGGTTTATGGTGGCCTTGCTCTTGTTCCCATCTCAGTCTTCCAGTTCAGGGTGCTGGGTATGCTGAGAACAAGTGCTCTTACTGTTGAAGACTGAAGCTGAGCAGGCATTAAGTACCTGAGGCTTTTCCTTATCCTTGTTGCGATGTTTCCTCCCCATATCCAATAAAGTGTTGGAGCAAATTAGGTAGAATATGGAGAAAACAAGATAAGTTATGAAAATGTTGGGGAAAATCAGGGGCAGTTAGGGCGTAATTGAGAAAACTGTGGAAACTTTGAAAAAATAAAGGGGAAATTCAGGGAAATGGGGGAAAATTGGGGAAGATTGGGGCAAAGTAGGATGGAATTAGGGGAAATCAGGAGGAAGTAATAAAAATTAGGAGAAATATATGAAAAATTTGGGAGATAAATTTCAGATAGGGGAAATTAGGGATATATTCTGGTGAAAATTTTGAGAAAATAAAGGGAAATGAGGAAAATTTTGGGAAATTTGGAAAAAATTAAATACCTTAGGGGAATAGGAAAAATGTATGGAAATTTAGGGAAATGTAGGGGAAATAAAGAAAAACTTCGGGGTAGTGGAGCAAATTGAGGGAGATTAGGGAAAATACAGGGAGCATATAAGTAAATTTACGTGTAAAAGGTCAGAACAGGAAAATTAGGGGAAATAAGGGGAAATTGAGGCAAAATTAGCAAAGTGAGGGAATTAATGGGAAATTGGAGAAAACAAAATTTGGCCATAATTTGGGGAAATCAAGGGGAAACCAAGGAAATTTGGGGCAAATTGCAGTATAAAATAAGGACATTTGGGGAAAAATCTGGAAAATTTGGGAAAATTAGGGGACACCAAGGAAATTCAGGGCAAATTGATGGAAATATAGGGAAAGCAGGGGGAAACAAAGGAAATTTGTGGCAAACTGGGGCACATTTAGGAAAATCAGGGGAAAACCAAGGAAATCTGGGGAAAAATCAGGAAACTTTGTGGGGAATCAGAAAAATTAGGTGAAATTCAGACACCTGGTCCTCTATAGGGCATCTAATGGGATAGATGGGGCCTGTTTGCCTGGGTGCCCCTGTCTATTCTTAGGTGAGCTTTGGGGGTCGAGGGGGGGAAGGGGAACCTGTAGGACCAGCCCCATATATGGGTATGAGGTGAAGGTGCCCCACAGCCCCACTGGCGTCACAAGCTGATCGGATGTCAGGGGTTGTGGGGGGGGATGTCCCAAAAATATCCCATTGCGGGGGGAGGGAGAGGGAACAAAGGGATGGGAGGAGGGGCACAGATGCCTGAGTTCCCTTGGAGG
>VYZP01033083.1:15318-31537 GCA_013400635.1 Hypocryptadius cinnamomeus
AACTGGGGAGGGGGGGGAGGGTGGAGGGGAAGGGGAGTTAGAGGGCGCCCATATAGGGGCTGAGAGTGGGGTACCCTGTGGGTCTGGGGGGTCCTATGGGTCTGGGGGAGCCCTGTGGGGATTCTGTGAGTCTAGGAGTGGGTTGTATGGAAGGTCCATAGGGCTGGGAGTAGCCTGTGGTAAGGGGGGGAACTACGAGGGTCCTATAAGGAAATATTTAGAAGTCCTATGGGGCTGGATATGGGTCCTACAGGACCACAGGACTGGGGAGGAGTGTCTGGGAGTGGGTTCTATGGGGCTGTGTGCACTTAGACGGATCCTATAGAAAGGAAGTAATGGGAGCCCTGTGGGGCTGAGAAGGGTTCTATGCATGTCCTATAGGGCTGGAGTGATGTCTTATGGGGCTGGGGGTGTCCTATGGAGCTGGAAGTAGGTCCTATGAGGTAGGGGGGAGCTATAGAGTCCTTGTGGGTGTGAGATATGGGGATCCCATGGGGCTGGTGGAGCTTTGTAGGTCCATAGGGGTCACCGGACCCTATGGGGCAGCGAAGGTCCTATAGGACTACAGAGCAGAGGGAGGGCCCTATGGATTTGGGGAGTGTACTGTAGATCCATAGGGGTCACCGTGTCCCTATAGGGCAGTAAGGTGGCCTTGAGGTCACCCGTCTGTACATGCCCCCCCCCCTCCTGGTGACGCAGCTGCAGGGGGGAGGGGGGGATATAAGGGGGGTCCCCCAGCCAGCGCCTGCAGACCCAGGGGCAGGTGGGGCAGGGGGCACTTGGAGCACCGTGAGAGTCTGGGAGGGGGTTATGGGGATACTAGGGGCAACTGAAAGGGACTGGGAAAGAACAGGGAGGAACTGGGAGGGAACTGGGAGGGTCTGTGGGTAAACTGGGAGGGACTGGGAGGGTCTATAGGAGAACTGGGAGGGTCTATGAGGGAACTGGGAGGGACTGGGATTATACTGGGAGGGTCTATAGGGGAACTGAGAGGGACTGGGAGGGACTGGGAGGATCTAGGAAGGAACTGGGAGGGTCTTTGCAGGAGACTGGGATGATACTGGGAGCATCTGTGGGGAAACAGGGTGGGACTGGGATGATGCTGGGAGAGTTTATGTGGTAACTGGGAGGGACTGGAGTGATACTGGGGGAGGAGGGAGGGTACTGGATAAATCCTAGGGGGATATTGGAACTTACTGAGCAGTACTCTGTATGTGTGTGTGTGTGGTGGTGTACTGGAGAAGTACTGGCGGGGCTGGGCAGGGATGCTGGGATGTAATTCGACATATTAGGATATACTGGGACATACTGTGGTGGGGGGGTTGTTGTGTCCCGGAGCAGGACCAGAACCGCCCTGAGTCTGCACTGTCATCCCCTGACTCGGAGACCACAGAGAGAGGTGGGGCTGAGTAGTGGAAGGAACTGAGGGGTGTCTGGGGAGACTGGGAGTGACTGGGAGGGTCTGGAATGATACTGGGAGGGTCTGTAGGGGAACCGGAAAGGAGTGGGAGGGATGCAGGAGTACTGGGGGGTACTGGGAGATGCTGGGATGGGATAAAGAGCAGGCAGTGTGAGGCACTGCAAGGAACAGGGAGCACTGGGGAGGGCACTGGGACTTCCAAGAAGGAACTTGGGATAGAGATGAGGACTGGCAGGAACTAGGAGCAATGTAAAGGAACTGGGAGCAATGGAGAAGAATGGGAGAAGATGAGATCACCAAGCATGGACTTTGGATGCGGGTCACTGGGAGCACTGGAGAGGAACTGGAAGCATTGAGAGGGAACTCTAGATAATGGAAGCACTGAGGATGGACTTGGGATGGGCCAGCTGGGAGGAGTGGGAGCACTGGAGAGGAACTGGGAGCACGGAGGAGGAATGAAGGAGTTGGGTTGACCAGGAGGAAGTGGTAGATGTGGAGAAGAACAGGGAATGATGGGTTCACCAAGGAAAGAGCTGCAATGGGGTCAGCTGGGAGGAACTGGCAGCACTTGGAGGGTCTGATCCTTCCTACCCCAACCAGCCCTCTCCAGTGCCACCATGCCTGATGTGGAGATGGCTGAATTTGGGGAGGCCGCCCCCTATCTCCGCAAGTCGGAGAAGGAACGGTTGGCTGCCCAGACCCGCCCCTTCGACCTGAAGAAGGACATCTTCGTCCCTGATGAAAAGGAGGAATTTGTCAAGGCCACCATTGTCAGCCGTGAGGGCTCCAAGATCACTGCTGAGACCGAACATGGCAAGGTGGGAGGACCCCAGCCACACCTAGGACACCAGAACCTCAAAATAGCAACTCTATTCCACATGGGACACAAAGAACCCAACCCACCTTCTCTAGAACCCAAGAAACATCTAGACCCCAACATGCCATCTCCAGCACCCACTGGATGCTCAGATCCACAGCATCTTCTCTAGAACCCAGGAAATATCTAGACCCTTATCCACCTTTCCCAGAACCTTCTGAACACTAGACCCCATCCACCCTCCTCTATTACCCCAGAGACACTCAGACCCCAAAACATCTTCTTTATCACTTGAGGGACACCTAGACCTTCTCTGGCTCTCAAAGGAACACCCAGATGCCCAACTCCCCAGCCCTTTGGGAGGGAACAACTGGGACAACTCCTTGCCCTGTGTTCCTGCTCCATGGGGTCCTCCTTACCTTGAGCAGACAGTGACCGTCAAGGAGGACCAGATCATGCAGCAGAACCCCCCCAAGTTTGACAAGATTGAGGATATGGCCATGCTGACTTTCCTCCATGAGCCCGCCGTCCTCTACAACCTCAAGGACCGCTACGCATCTTGGATGATCTATGTGAGTTGGGAGCCCATGAGGTTCTTCAGACCCCATTCAGAACTTGGACGCCCCTTTTGTAGACCCCTTGGGACACATAGGTGAAAGATGTCCCTTCTCCAGATCTCATGGCCCACCCTAACTGGGATAGTCCTTCTTTACACCTCTTAAGCTACCCAGATCCAAGATATCCCAGACCCTTTTGGGTAACTCAAAACCAGGATGTCCCTTCTCCAGATCACAGAACTGGGACATCCTCCCTTCAGATCTCTTTGGTCCCCCACACCCAAGATGTCCCATCTCCAGACCACAGGGGTCACCTAAACCCAAGATATCACATAGACACAAGAGGTCACTTTGGCAGACCCCTTGGACCACCTGGTTGGGTGACACCTCCTGGCTCTGACCCAACTACTCCTTTCTCCAGACTTACTCAGGGCTCTTCTGTGTGACTGTCAACCCCTATAAGTGGTTGCCTGTCTACAATGCCGAGGTGGTGGCTGCCTACCGGGGAAAGAAGCGGAGTGAAGCTCCACCCCACATCTTCTCCATCTCTGACAATGCCTACCAGAACATGCTAACAGGTAGGGACCTTCTGTGGGGACCCCATAGCCATCTTCCCTGATCCTTTTTGGGGAGCAAGAGGTATGGGGTAGAGCCAAGGTGGGATTTAGAACCTCATGTTTCTTCTCCTCATCCCACCAGATCGCGAGAACCAATCCATCCTCATCACGTGAGTAATCTCATCTGTAAACACTGCCTTAATCCTGCTCACAGCTAAAACCCCCCCACCTGGCACATAGCCCCTCCCCTTCCCTCTTGAAGTCATGCCCACTGGCCAACCCTTTATCATTACATGGACTTGTCTGTGGAGGTCCATTATCCATCCCTCCCCAGTGAGTTCCCACCCCCAGCACCATAGCACCAGTACCCAACCATTGCTCTCCTTGGCTACCTTCAGTGGAGAATCCGGGGCGGGGAAGACTGTGAACACCAAGAGGGTCATCCAGTACTTTGCCGTCATCGCTGCCATCGGTGACCGTGGCAAGAAGGAGGCGGGGGCCCCGGGCAAGGTAAGGGCAGTGAGTGCGGGATGACACCCAGGGGTCTGGCCAACATTCTGCCACCTGTCTGTCCAACCAATGACACAGTTAACCACCCAAACAATTACCCAACTGAACACCCAAAAATCCAAGCAAACATCTAACTAACCAACCAACCAACCAACCAACCAACCATCTATCCAACCTTCCATTCATCTGTCCCATTCCTATCAAACCAACTAACCATCCCTCCATCCACCCACGGCATCAACCCCCATCGCTGTCCATCAACCCGACCACCCACTCAAACCTTCACGGACCACTGTGTTCTCCCATCCATCTATTTCAACCTTTCACCCTTCATCCCCTGCACCTTACTGTGAGAATGCCCCTGACACTGTCCCACCCCATCCAGGGCACCCTGGAGGACCAGATCATCCAGGCCAACCCTGCCTTGGAAGCATTCGGCAATGCCAAAACTGTCCGGAATGACAACTCCTCCCGATTTGTGAGTGTTGGGGTGGAGTCTGTGAGGAAGAGTCTATGAGGTGGTGTCTGTGGGGAAGGGTCTGTGCGTTGGGGTGTTCTGGGAGAAGGTGGCCGCCTCCACATCCTTCCACTATTCTTCCAGGGGAAGTTTATCCGGATCCATTTTGGGGCCACTGGGAAGCTGGCATCAGCTGACATTGAGACCTGTGAGTAGGTTAAGGGCTCCATGAGAGGACATCTTGTTGTCCACCATCTCTTCCTCTATCTACCTCTCCATCAACTTGTCCATCCTTCTCCTCATGCCACCATCTATCTATAAACATCTAGTCTCCCTCCATTCATCCATCTGAACCTCTATCTCCTTATCCTAACTTCCACCCATCTTCTCTTCATCCCCACCTCAGACCTCCTGGAGAAGTCCCGTGTGATCTTCCAGCTGAAGGCTGAAAGAAACTACCACATTTACTACCAGATCCTCTCCAATAAGAAGCCAGAGCTGCTGGGTGAGCTATGCTCCCAACCTACCCACAAATACCTGATCCTGCACCCCTTTTGGGACCTGCCTGTCCCAACCCTTTTTCTCCTTTCAGACATGATGCTGGTGACCAACAACCCCTACGACTATGCCTTCATCTCCCAAGGAGAGACCACAGTTCCATCCATTGATGATGGAGAGGAGCTCCTGGCCACGGATGTGAGATGGGAGGCCATCAGGCAGTGTGTATGTGTCTCTGTGGGCTGGAGAAGATCTTGAACACATTTTTGCCCCCACAGAGTGCCTTTGATGTCCTGGGATTCACTCCAGAGGAGAAGAACTCCATCTATAAACTGACAGGAGCCATCATGCACTTCGGCAACATGAAGTTCAAGCAGAAACAACGGGAAGAACAGGCAGAACCAGACGGCACAGAAGGTTGGGTCCAGCCAAGGTTGAGGTGGAAACTGGGGTGAACTCCATGATCCTTCCAGGTTCATATTTTCACTTCTTCATCCTCAGAGGCAGACAAGTCAGCTTACCTAATGGGGCTGAACTCAGCTGATCTTCTCAAGGGGTTGTGCCACCCTCGGGTCAAGGTGGGCAATGAGTATGTCACCAAGGGGCAGAATGTCCAGCAGGTGAGTAGGACATCCCCAAAATGTCCTCCTTCTGGAGTGATATGGTGCCATCTCCAGCAAGGAGAACACCAAGAGGCCCTCTCACTGGTGGGGCATCCTTCTTCCAGGTGATTTATGCTGTCGGAGCCTTGGCCAAAGCCGTGTATGAGAAGATGTTCAACTGGATGGTGACCAGGATCAACAATTCACTGGAAACCAAGCAGCCACGGCAGTACTTCATTGGTGTGCTGGACATTGCTGGCTTTGAAATCTTTGATGTAAGCCCTGGTTGACTGTGTTGTGTTGACTGTATTGGAAATAGAGTTAATCCTACTGGATGGTCAGATGACTTTGCTTTTATTTGTGTTGACCCTGTTGGGGCTCAGGTTGACCCCATTGGCCATCTCCTCTCTCCTTCCCCAGTTCAACAGCTTTGAACAGCTCTGCATTAACTTCACCAATGAGAAGCTGCAGCAGTTTTTCAACCACCACATGTTCGTGCTGGAGCAGGAGGAGTACAAGAAGGAGGGGATTGAATGGGAGTTCATTGACTTTGGCATGGACCTCCAGGCCTGCATTGACCTCATTGAGAAGGTACCACCTCCCCCAGGGCCCCATGGGGCTGGGGAAGGGCACTTTCAGTTGCAGCTTGGCAGGAACCCCAAAGTTGGCCAGTTGGGTTGTACTTGGTGTTCACTGTAGCCAACAAGGTCTTTTCTTCCTAGCCCATGGGAATCATGTCCATCCTGGAGGAGGAGTGCATGTTTCCCAAGGCCACGGACATGACCTTCAAGGCCAAGCTCTTTGATAATCACCTGGGCAAGTCGGCCAACTTTGGGAAGCCACGAAATATCAAGGGGAAGCAAGAGGCCCACTTTGCCCTTGTTCACTATGCTGGCACAGTGGACTACAACATCATCGGGTGGCTGGAGAAGAACAAGGACCCTCTCAATGAGACAGTGGTGGGACTGTACCAGAAATCAGCCCTGAAGCTCTTGGCCAACCTCTTTGCCAACTATGCTGGTGCTGATGCACGTAAGAGGAACCCCCTTCCTCAGCATCCAGGGTTCTTTCCACCCCGTCCCTATCCTACCTCATCCTTTCTTCTTCTCCAACAGCTGTGGAGAAGGGGAAAGGAGCTAAGAAGAAAGGGTCCTCCTTCCAAACTGTCTCTGCCCTGCATCGGGTGAGAGTTCAAGGGTTATTGGTGGACCCCAGGGTGTGTGGGCATGGAAAACATGTCCCAGGGCAAGGGATAACCCTTGGTGGAACAGGCTGGGGGCGTGTCTTCATTCTCTTCATCATCTCCTCCTCCATTTTTCAGGAGAATCTCAACAAGTTGATGACCAACCTACGGTCTACCCACCCTCATTTTGTCCGCTGCATCATCCCCAATGAGACCAAGTCTCCTGGTGAGCCAATCCCTGAGAGTTGATCCAGAGGACACTGCTACGCTCTGGCCAAAAGTGGTGGTGGGAAGCAGTGCTGTGGGACAGGCCTTGACTCACCAGTCTTGATGACCCACCAGGTGTGATGAACAACCCCCTGGTAATGCACCAGCTTCGCTGCAATGGAGTGCTTGAAGGCATCCGCATTTGCCGCAAGGGATTCCCCAATCGCATCCTCTATGGGGACTTCCGACAGCGGTAGGCACAGAGGAGAAAATGTGGGGATAGGGTGGACAACCCAACTGGGATTGATTTCAGAGGTTTCCTGTCCTCTCTGGTCACCAGGTACCGCATCCTGAACCCTGCCGCCATCCCTGAGGGGCAGTTCATTGACAGCCGCAAGGGCGCTGAGAAGCTCCTGGGATCCCTTGATATTGATCACAACCAATATAAGTTTGGACACACCAAGGTAAGGTCACAGTTCTGGTGGTCCCACCATCCACAAGGTTTTCATGGTGGGACCAGATGGACTCTATGGTCCCATCATCTACTTGTCCACCTGCCCATCTGAGCTCCCTCCATCCCCACAACCACCCACCACCACCACCACGCCTCCAAACCCCAGGATCACTTATCTTCATCTTTCCTCAAAGGTCTTCTTCAAGGCTGGGCTGCTGGGGCTGCTGGAGGAGATGAGAGATGAGCGCCTGGCCCGGATCATGACCCGCTTGCAGGCCCAAGTCCGTGGTTTCCTGTCCCGTCAGGAGTTCAAGAAGATCCTAGAGCGCAGGTAGGTGGTGAGATGGAGATGGTGTTCCATCCGTGTTGAGTGGAAGCTCCTGGTAACCCACATCTTGATGTGGCTTCTCCAGAGACTCATTGCTGGTGATCCAGTGGAACATCAGGGCCTTCATGGGGGTGAAGAATTGGCCTTGGATGAAGCTCTACTTCAAGATCAAGCCCTTGCTGAAGAGTGCCGAGACGGAGAAAGAGATGCAGGTAGGACAGGGCCATGGGTATGGAAGGTGGGTGGATGGATGGAGAGAAGAAGTGGTAGGTGGGTACAAAAAGGAAGAAATGAGATTTATATGGCACCTTTGTGCCTCCCACAGAACATGAAAGAAGAGTTTGGGCGGCTGAAGGAGGCCTTAGAGAAGTCAGAAGCCCGGCGGAAGGAGCTAGAGGAGAAGATGGTCTCCATGCTGCAGGAGAAGAATGACCTTCAGCTCCAAGTGCAGGCTGTGAGTGACCTAGATGTCCTGGCTCTGTGTTCCTTTTTCATTCATCTCAAACCAACCTTACCCCTTCCAGGAGCAAGACAACCTGGCTGATGCTGAGGAGCGCTGTGACCAGCTGATCAAGAACAAGATCCAGCTGGAGGCCAAGGTGAAGGAGATGACTGAGCGGATGGAGGATGAGGAGGAGATGAATGCTGAGTTGACAGCAAAGAAAAGGAAGCTGGAGGATGAATGCTCAGAGCTGAAGAAGGACATTGATGACCTGGAGTTGTCATTGGCTAAGGTGGAAAAGGAGAAACACGCCACTGAGAACAAGGTGAGGGTTGGGAGACATCTTGACCTCAGATTGTGGGGAACTGAGCTGACTCAAGCTGAAGTGAAAACAGTCTGGTGAAGACCCAAGGCTGTTTGGGTTGGGTTGCCAAGAATCAAGGCTGTCTGGGCTGCCAAATTTAAGGCTGGATGAGTCGGGTCATGAAGACCCAAAACTGCTTGGGTTGGGTTGTGATAATCCAAGACTGGTTGGATTGCATCACCGAGAACCAAGGCTGGTTGTGTTTTCCTGCATCTCCTGACTAAGACCCAGACTCACAAAGAGCAAGAACAACCTCCTGTCTCTTGTCCTACCTCTGGTACCAAGCTGGAGGCCTGATATTTCTCCTCCTGCAGGTCAAGAACCTCACAGAGGAGATGGCCGGGCTGGATGAAACCATTGCAAAGTTAACAAAGGAAAAGAAGGCCCTGCAAGAATCTCACCAGCAGACGCTGGATGACCTGCAGGCAGAGGAAGACAAGGTCAACACGTTGACAAAGGCCAAAGTCAAGCTGGAACAGCAAGTGGATGATGTGAGTATAGGCCACTCCCACGGCAGGCACATAACTGGTTCCTCGGGGTGTGGAAGTCCTTCTGGATTGTGTGTCTGTGGGGGCTGATGGGTGTGTCTCTTCCTCACTCACAGCTGGAGAGTTCACTGGAGCAAGAGAAGAAGATCCGGATGGACCTGGAACGGGCCAAGAGGAAACTGGAAGGTGATTTGAAGTTGGCTCAGGAGAATATCATGGACCTGGAGAATGACAAGCAACAATTGGATGAGAGGCTGAAAAAGTAAGGGCCTGCACGCTTGCTTGTCCTTTACTGTAACACCTCTGCTGAGCACTCAGAAGAATGACTTACTGGTGTTTCTCCCCACACCTAGGAAAGACTTCGAGCTCAATGCCCTCAACGCCAGAATTGAGGATGAACAAGCAGTTGCAGCCCAGCTCCAGAAGAAGCTCAAAGAACTTCAGGTGAGGTGGGCTTCAGCTTGGGGGTCAAGCAGAAGGAGGAACTGGTCCTCCCCATTATCTTCTTCATATCTTTTTGAGAAGAACCTAAACCAGTATGCCACCCACCTGAAGTCGGAAGCCCATGGCATATCCCTTGTCCCAGAACCTCTCTGTCATTTATTGCCTTGAAATGACTCATGGGCTCCTGGACAGGTTGGCTGTCATGGGGGTTGAGCCGAACCAATGGGTTAGGAGTACTCAAGGTAGGGGGAGCATCTTGGGTAGAATCATCTGAGCTGAGCAGACCACCTGGGTTGAATCGCATTCACTCCAATGTCCTTAAAGAAGTTTGTGCTGAGTTGTCTGTTAGTCCAATTAGAATGGACCAACTGGAATATCCTCAAGACCAGTTGAGTTGAAGAATCTCAAGGTAATTTAAGAAGGTGGAGTGTCTTCAAATAATAAGGGCAGGTTGATCTGGAGAGCTCAGATCTTGACTAGGTTGAAAAGAAGTGGATGGGATTGAGACTGATTGAAGTGAAGGATCTACAGCTGTCTGGGTTGAGTTGAAGAGTCTACAGTTGGTTGGGTTGACTTGAATTGACTTAAAGACTCTCCAGCTTGATTGGCTGAGTTGAGTGGAGGAGTTGGGTGAAACCAAGTCTGCTGAAAACATGTTCATCCCCGGAGCACAGGCAAGGATTGAGGAGCTGGAGGAGGAGTTGGAAGCAGAGCGGACAGGCAGAGCCAAGGTGGAGAAGCTGCGCTCAGACCTGTCACGAGAGCTGGAGGAGATCAGCGAGCGGCTGGAGGAGGCAGGTGGTGCCACATCAGTGCAGATTGAGCTCAACAAGAAGCGGGAGGCAGAGTTCCAGAAGATGCGGCGGGACCTGGAGGAGGCCACGCTGCAGCATGAGGCCACGGCTGCTGCGCTGCGCAAGAAACATGCTGACAGTGTGGCCGAGCTCAGCGAGCAGATTGACAACTTACAGCGCGTCAAGCAGAAGCTGGAGAAGGAGAAGAGTGAGCTCAAGCTGGAGCTGGATGATGTCGGCTCCAACATGGAGCAACTGATAAAGGCCAAGGTAGGAAATAGGTCTCCAGCCATGAAGGAACAACACTTCCACTGCCCTCTGAAGGTTCCCTTTCATCTTCCTGCCCTTCCTGTTTGTAGGCCAACCTGGAGAAGATGTGCCGCACCATGGAAGATCAGATGAATGAGCACCGGACCAAGTCCGAAGAGGCTCAACGCATGGTCAATGACCTCACCACTCAACGAGCCAAGCTCCAGACGGAAAATGGTGAGGGTCTTGCTCTTCCCTAACCCAATTGCCTAACTCTTGCCCTGTGGGGTGTCTTTCGGGTGTGTCCTGCAACTGATTATCTGCCATTCCACCTGACAGGTGAGCTCTCAAGGCAGCTGGAGGAGAAGGAAGCCTTCATTAACCAGATGACACGAGGGAAACTCACCTACACCCAACAGCTGGAGGACCTCAAAAGGCAGCTAGAGGAAGAAGTCAAGGTAGGGCTTTGTTGGGGGGGTCAGTGAGACTGAAAAGCACCTTCAGTGCCAAGGATGTGGTTGGTTTGGGATTGAGAAGTGCATCACGAGCCTGCCTTCACAGTAGGAGAAAATGAATCAAGGGTCCTCAGAAACTCAGTAGGGCTGGTGGGTTACAGGGAGGTTGGATTGGGTTAGGTTAGATTGCGTTGGGTTGGATTGGTTGGTTGGTAATTAGGTAGCTGGTGTTGGAGAATGCCAATATAGCTCAACTTGATATGGACCCAACTTCTCCTCACCTCGTAACTCCTCCCCTTCCAGGCCAAGAATGCGCTGGCCCATGCCCTCCAGTCAGCCCGACATGACTGCGACCTTCTGAGGGAGCAGTATGAGGAGGAGACAGAGGCCAAGGCTGAGCTTCAGCGCTCACTCTCCAAGGCCAACTCTGAGGTGGCACAGTGGAGGACCAAGTATGAGACAGATGCCATCCAGCGCACTGAGGAACTGGAGGAGGCCAAGTAAGTCATCTCACCATTAAGGGAGCTTCTATGAGGCAGGGAAGAGTGGAGACTCTTCTACAGTACAAGGATCTGGAGAATGTATAATAATCTGGAGATGGTAGAGGAGATCCAGAGCAGACCCTCAGCTAACCAGTGGGTGGAAGAAGGTTTGAGTTGGCCCACTTGGTCCATGGGTCACCACAGCCAGGTTTTCTCCCACGGCAGGAAGAAGCTGGCCCAGCGGCTGCAGGAGGCTGAGGAGGCAGTGGAGGCGGTCAATGCCAAGTGTTCCTCCCTGGAAAAGACCAAGCACCGGCTGCAAAATGAGATTGAAGATCTCATGGCAGACCTGGAGCGGTCCAATGCAGCAGCAGCTGCATTGGACAAGAAGCAGAGAAACTTTGATAAGGTGGGAGGACCAAGAAATGACAGGAGGAGAAGGGTGGGAAGGGGGTAGAGAAATGTGGGTCCCATGAATCAAAAAAGATAGGAGAAGTCCAGAAGAAAGCTGAACAGCTTTCAAGGGCTATGTTGAGCCTCAAGTCCCTTTCCGGAGAGCATTGGGGAAAGGAGGAGGAGGATGGAAAGAGGGTTCTTCATGGGCAAAGCAGCAGCTGAACAGGTGGTGTCCTTATAGATCTTGTCTGAGTGGAAGCAGAAGTTTGAAGAGTCACAGATGGAGCTGGAGGCATCGCAGAAAGAGGCCAGGTCCCTCAGCACTGAGCTCTTCAAGCTGAAAAACGCTTATGAGGAGTCACTTGATCACTTAGAGACTTTAAAGAGGGAAAACAAGAATCTCCAAGGTGAGACTGTGGTCCTTCCCTGCCCACCTTTTGTATTCCACTACTTTCCACCAAGTCTGATGGGTTATCATCTGAGCAGAGGAGATCTCGGACCTGACGGAGCAGCTGGGTGGCAGCCACAAGACGATCCACGAATTGGAGAAGGTCCGGAAGCAGCTGGATGCTGAGAAACTGGAGCTCCAAGCTGCACTGGAAGAGGCTGAGGTGAGCCAAATCACATCCCCATGAGTCCCATGTTGTCCTAGTCTTCTCTGTGGCGCTCTAATTTCTGTCTGTCTCCACCAGGCCTCTCTGGAGCATGAGGAGGGAAAGATCCTGAGGGCCCAACTGGAGTTCAACCAGGTCAAGGCAGACTATGAGCGCAAGCTGGCCGAGAAGGATGAGGAGATGGAGCAGGCCAAGCGCAACCACCTGCGGGTGGTGGACTCACTGCAGACCTCTCTGGACGCTGAGACCCGGAGCCGCAACGAGGCCCTGAGGCTGAAGAAGAAGATGGAGGGTGACCTCAATGAGATGGAGATTCAGCTCAGCCATGCCAACCGCGTGGCTGCTGAAGCTCAGAAGCAAGTCAAGACACTGCAGGGCTGTCTCAAGGTACCCATCAGACTTCTATCCCATAAGCATGTTCACATGTAGTATGTCCCACCACCCCAGAGTGGAAGAAAAGTAGACCTTAAGCCAGTTCCCCACCATCCTCACTCACCCTCTTCCTCCACACTGCCTTGTAGGACACCCAACTGCAGCTGGATGACATGGTACGGGTCAATGAGGACCTGAAGGAGAATATTGCCATCGTGGAGAGGAGAAACAACCTTCTCCAATCCGAGCTGGAGGAGCTGCGGGCAGTGGTGGAACAGACCGAGAGGGCTCGCAAGTTGGCCGAGCAGGAGCTAATTGAGGCCAGTGAGAGGGTCCAGCTTCTCCACTCGCAGGTGAGACATCACATACCTTCAAGGAGAGAGGTCACCTCCATCCATGGGTGTGGGCTTCTAATAGGTTGAGTTATCAAGATCTCCAGATCCTTTAAGCCTGCAGAGTTGGCAGGGAGTTGGGGGTCATTAAGTACTGGGGGGTTGAAGAACAATGGGTCAGCATTTCAAGAGACACCTCCTGAGATCCTCTCCTCCAACTCCAGAACACCAGCCTCATCAACCAGAAGAAGAAGATGGAAGCCGACATCTCCCAGCTGCAGACAGAGGTGGAAGAAGCCATCCAGGAGTGCAGGAATGCTGAGGAGAAGGCCAAGAAAGCCATCACTGATGTGAGTGCCATGGTGGGACCTACATCTAGGACACCTTCTACTGGAGGGTGAAGGAGAGCATACTTTGGTCCCTCTTCTCTGCTTGCTTCTCTCCTTGGGCAGGCGGCCATGATGGCAGAGGAGCTGAAGAAGGAGCAGGACACCAGCGCCCATCTGGAGCGGATGAAGAAGAACATGGAGCAGACCATCAAGGACCTGCAGATGAGGTTGGATGAGGCCGAGCAGCTGGCCCTCAAAGGGGGCAAGAAGCAGCTGCAGAAGCTGGAGGCTCGTGTGCGAGAGCTGGAGAATGAGCTGGAGGCTGAGCAGAAGCGCCATGCCGAGAGTGTCAAGGGTCTCCGCAAGTCCGAGCGTCGTGTCAAGGAACTCAGCTACCAGGTGGGTTGTGTGAGCTGGCCCAGGTCAATTCCTGCTCCTTGGCCACAGGGCCTCATATCTCATGCTGTACATAACCTTGAACATGGCTGACCCTCTTGCCAGAGAGACATGGGTAAACTAGACCACCCACTGCATGTATGTCTGATACTGTAGTGGGATCCTGAATATTATCTGGGTCACGAGCCACCCAGGCCACCTCTCAGTGTCCCAGCATCCATGGGGTCTTCGCATGATCCAGAACCTCATGTGGGACACCATCAGGGACAAGAAGATATATTCACACAGGGAGACAACCCACTTTCTTCCCCACAGCTGAGGCCACCCACAGACCTAGTGAAGCACCACTCCCCAAGAACATCATTAAGTGTCTCCTGACACTCACTGCTCTCGTGGTGATTCAAAGCAAAGGTAGGATCATGTCCTGACCCACCTGTGTCTCACCCCACAGACGGAAGAGGACCGCAAGAACCTGGTCCGGCTCCAGGACCTCGTGGACAAGCTGCAAATGAAGGTCAAGGCCTACAAGCGACAGGCAGAGGAGGCGGTGAGCACTGGAGGGGCGTCTGTGGCACCACCCCCCAGGAGGGGACAGTGTGGGGGCTGGGACAGTTGGGGTGTGGGAGAGGATGTGGGGAATAGCAGGGGACCTTGGGGTGATCAAGGGGTGGGTTGTCAGGGGGTGAGAAGAGTAGGTCAAAAGAAAGTGGGGAAAGTGGGTGGGTGGTGGAATGTGGAGATGGTGGTGGGAAGGATGGATGGATGGATGGATGGATGGATGGATGGATGGATGGATGGTTGGTTGTTTGTTGAGGAGATGGTTGGGTGGCTGGAAGATGGGATGTCTGGAAGGACAGGTGGGGTCCATGGTGGGCCAGATGGAGCAATAAGATAGGATGGAGGGACAGCTGGCAGGGTGGCAGGAGGCTAGACAGAGCTGTGTGGGAACCTCACTGGTGTCCCTGCACCCTCAGGAGGAACAGGCCAACACCAACCTGGCCAAGTTCCGCAAGGCGCAGCACGAGCTGGATGAGGCAGAGGAGCGTGCTGACATCGCCGAGTCCCAGGTCAACAAGCTGCGGGCCAAGAGCCGTGACATTGGAGCCAAGGTGGGACTTTCCCCTGCCCTACAGCTGCCCCATGGCTGCCCCACAACTTCCTCATGCTCACAGTGCCTTTTTCTCATTCTCCATCAGAAGGGACTCAATGAAGAGTGAAGCTCTGGACCCCCAACAATATCCTCTGGACCTCCAAGTGGCCCACCCCCATTCCCAGCCCCCTAACCTTGGTCAGCCAATAAAAACCATTGAGCAGCAGCCATTTGTGTGGGGTTGGATTTGTGTGGGGAGTGTGGGGTTTCCCCATGGCATGGCACCGACAGGATGTCTGTAGCCCACACAAGATCACCAACCAGTGTGCAGCACAGTGTGCCCCACGGCATGATGCAACCAGACTCACAGTGCAATGTGATGTGAACCATGAGCTCAGCCTTGAGCTGCCTCACAGAGTATCTGCTGTGGGGCAGATACTCTGTCTGCTCCACGGTATTCTGTAACCTCAACCTGCTCCACACCAGCCTAGATCCATGTGGCGGGAGACACACGTCTGGGGGCACATGTGGGGGTGGGGAGGGGGGGACCCCAGGAGGTGGGGTACAGCATCTGGGATCCCCACATGTGGGCAGATCCTGAGTGGACTCCTTGGGCATGTTTTGGCTCCTGAGGTTGCACCTTCCCCTGCTGCAGGTGCTGAGGTCCCTCTGTCGTGGCCTCAGCGTTCTCCTAGCCACCAGCTGCTCCATCCTTCCGCACACCATGTCCCACAATCCCCCATTCCCTACTGACCTGTCCCTCCATTGCTCTGGACTTGCCATTCATCACCCCACCATCTCATCGCCCACCAGCCCTGTGTCCTCCCTCTCCCATAGTCCTTCTGCCTTCTCCATGTCCCCCTGGTCCCTGCAAGTTCTCTATGTCCCACTGTCCCTCTGTCTCCTGCCTGTCCCTCCCCACCAAATCCTCTGTCCCTCCCCCCTTCCCCCCTCACCCTCCCTTTCGCCGTCCATCTGTCGCTGCCCCATCCCTCCCAGTCCTGGCGGCGCCGCATGATGGACCCCAGGGGACCCCGGCGTCCGGGCGGCTCCCCTCCCCCGCCAAACTCCGGCCGAGGAAGGGTGGGGTAATGTCTCTGTGGGGCCTCATGTGGACTCTGTGGGGCTCTAAAAAGATTCTACGGAGATCTGTGGAGAGTCTCTGTGGCTCCATGGAGCAATTATGGGGTTCTGTAAAGGCTCTGTGGGGCAGAGGAGATGGTCTATGGGGCAGGAGAGAGGGATCTGTGGGGCACAATGGGGAGGTGGGAACCTCCCCGCCCGCGGGAATGTGTCACCTCGCGGGAACACTTGTCACCTCCTTGATGACAAAGTGGACACGGTGTTAGGGGACTGCTGCCAGACCCCCCCCCCCCCCCCCC
>VYZP01033085.1:1143-11764 GCA_013400635.1 Hypocryptadius cinnamomeus
AAGCCTTTACTTCAGTGCGAGGGGTAAACTAACGCTCCCATCCACAGTAATTTATATTTAAGACTATGAGGGGAGCATTATGAAAGTACAAAATACAAATATCCACTGTGTTCCTAACCTAGCACACAAGATTTAATAAATACAGCAACTGTCAGCTGAGTGGTTGCTGCTTTTTGAGAGTTTAGTTGGACAGAAGTATTCTATCAGTCACAGCTTTTATTTTCTAGATCTTCTGGAGAGGGCAAGAACAAAGCTACATCAAGAGTACTCATCATTACTCCTTATTTCAATGAGTCCTTGAGGTTTTGATGAGTCTTAGTTATATTTAAGAAGCTGTACTCATGGAATGGGAGGCTGCTGTCGTGATAGCCTGATTCTGGAACAGGCTCACTGAGGAATATTTCCCTACAGAAACAGCAGAAGCTAAACTTGCCCAAGTTAAAGTGCAACTTCATTACCTTAGCTTAATAATTTAAAAATGCTGTGAATGTGTGATTTAGCAGATGTGAGGCTTAGCAATTTTGTGAACTTGTTTGCATTTTTGAGTGTCTCTGCATCACGAGTGTGAGCCTCTGCCTGAGGTGCAGCAACAGTCATCCCAAATAACCTGACTTCATTATTTCAGTATCCTGTCAGGGCAGCAGATTTCTTGTCATCCCTGGTTTTCACATCAGTGCCATGAACATCAAAAAACAGTGGGGAAAACCAATAATTTACATTTATTTCACTTGGTTAGTTCCACAAAGTAAAGGTTAGAGAAATGGTTTGAGAGATCTGATGAAGAGTTACATCATGATTCTGCAGCTGGGATTGCTCCAAGTGGCACACCTTTGTGAGACTTTATCTGCCATTGCAATGATAATTAATACTTGGCAGTATATCAGCAGAACATGGCAAGACAGCTGTATACCTGAATTTGCCTTTGACTTCTCTGCATCAGCATCTTTTGATGTCTTTGCCTTTCATGGGGAAGATATTACTGCTGCTTTTTATTCCTCCCCATCTGATGACTCAAACTCACAACCACATAGAGATGAAAAGGCCTAAATGAGACAAGTAAGCTTTTCCTTGCATCCCCCTCTCCACACTGCAAATGAATTACAATAGTTTATTTATTAGGTATTTGGTGATTTTTGTAGTCCTTTTGCATCTCTTCAGCAACTTCTGTAGATTTCACAGAATAGGATGTTTTCTGCTCCTTCCCTACACAGCATAAGGAAGTGACCTTGAAAAGCTTCTCTTATAAACCCACTGTCATCTCTTGTTTCCTTTGGTTTTCTTAAAGCATCTATTCTTGAGGTTACACTGAAGCATCTGTTCCTATGCAGTCTCCTACCCTGGCTTATCTGCATCAGGTTCTTCAAGGGACTCATTCCTGTCCTCATCCATATACAGGCTGCATGTTTTACATATGTATTTACAAGTAAGACTTCTGCACAATTCTTTATCCCATAAGAAAACCTCTACAGAAACTTCAGCTGTATTCGAACATATGTGATTGAATGAGGTTAGTTCTAGAAACCACTTTCTAACTTTTCCTGGGGTGGAATCCTCTCCATACTACCTGAATATGATGCAATTTTTAGGAAGAGAGATCAGTTTTCACTTTTCTGCACCAGTTAGGATTAATCCCGCTTGTGTGCTACAAGTGTCATGCTGCTTTTTTATTTCATTAATACACAAAAATCATTGCAAAACATTGTTAATATTTACCATGCATACAAAGACTAAGAGAAAAAAAATTAAGCAGTACACTGTGTACACAGTCATAAATGCTCCTCCAACTTCTTACTGAATTAATGAATTTTACTAAGAGTAAACTATTACCAGAGTATTGCACTCCTTGAAAGAGAAACAATACATTCATTTCAGAGAAAATAAAAAACAAATGCATATTATGTGGAAAGTTCCACCAAGCAATAAAATGTCTGTGAATTACTTTGTTCCTCCAGCAAATTTCTGTCTATGTTCTCCAAAACTGCAAAACATCAGAGAAATCAAAATAAGAAAATCAGCCATCCAGAAAACCTAACTCAAAACCCAGTACAACCCCACATATTTATTTTGTTTACCTCTGTACCACAGTATTTTTTTTGTTTTAATTAACATGCAACACACAGTAAAACAACAACAACAAGGCTGAGAATTGAAATAATACTCTAGTTCTCAGTTAATTACATAGGAGTTGGTAATTTGCTCCTCAAGTGCAATAACACAGAGCCTAATTAGTAACTCTTTGCACCTACATCTAATGGTAACTGCAGAACAAGATGCATAAGCAAGTCTCTTGCTACAAACTCAGGTGGATACACAACAAAAATTGGCAACAAAAATTCTGAACCAAAGGATGCATAGTAGTTTTTCAGTAGTTCATACATAACATGGACAAATTGAGCTACAGAGGAGGAAGAAAAGGAGCATGGTCAGAGGCTGACCAAAAAGTCTATTCAGTGTCTTCATTTTGTCTAGTTTTTATCTTAAGGGAAAATCCAGCAAGAACACTGGCCAGTAGTGAGTTGTTAAGAACAGGAACAGAGGTAGACCACAATAATACTTCTCCTGTGTGCCCTCTCAGACCTGGCCCCCCACTCTTGGGGTACACAAAATGTATACACCAAGCAGTCGCCCAAAGTAAGTGTCCATTTCTTAAAATTTCCTATATATTTTCTAAATAATGGCCTGAATGCTGTAACTTACCGAAGGCTCAAGCAACTGCTTTGGACTACAACAGTTCTTCTCCCACATACCAAAAAGATGAGCAGAAATCCAACCAGGGATGCAGTTCCCCAAGCGCAGAGCCCTTCTTTCCCTTCAGGACGTAAGAGCCCCTTGCCCAAGCAGCATTTTGCAGGCAAGTATAAAAAAACCTAGCCATACTCTCGGAAATGGGAGCGAGAACCACCTCGCAGAGCCAGTCCTTACTTACCTCATTAAAAGAGATGTAACGAGGGCAGCTGATTGCTAACAAACGCTTTAAAGCACCGTGGTAGATTTCCCTATTACCAGCCTCTACTAGGCAGACAGTAACGCAGCTAAGTGCTACTCCAGACACAAAAGCACAAAATGTATCATGGATGTTCTGGAGGTTAAAAGTAATAAAATATCTGCGGGTTCTGTGACTCATATAAGGAGCTGTGTAAACTCATACTGTTCTGTGATGGAGATTTATCATAGATACACAGTCATTTTAAAGCAAAGAAGAAGATTTGTTCCTCTCTAACTTGACCTTTCTAAGGTAGCTCTGAGATGTCAATGTGTGCCTTCTAAACATAAGTGCTGGAGGAGGCCAGGGGTTCTTTCTGAAAACGTGTATATTAAGCCAAAACTTTTACTACCTCCAGCGAGGACGCACAAATTTCTTAGAACTTTTTTTAACTTGCTCTCACCTAAGTATTCCAAGCTAGTAGAGATAATCAGGTTACTGTTTACAAAATTATTCCATAGACACTTCTTCCTGCAGGATGAGAAAATCCTATTTATTCTGAGGGTGGGTTGTTTTTACTTGTTTTTTTGTTTATTTTAATGCAGTGTTTACAGAAGGAAACATCAGGAATCCTCCCAGAAACATGTACACAAGGATTCATTCATTCACTGCTACTGTGAATTTGCCAGACCAGAAGTCCAAATAGAATTGCATGTAACACGCAAACAGTGATTCATACTATCATTCTACATTAAACATTTGGAAAGAATTTTTTTTTCACCTTTGAAGACTGTGCCCTCAATTAATATGGTTTAATGAGGTGAATAAATATTTGAAATAAAACCAACATACAAATAGATAAAACTATTTTTATTAAAATATCCTGCCCTAGTCAATGATGCCAACTGAATTATGTTTATAAGGTTGTTCTAGAACTATTAATTGTCCTCCTTTCCCCATCTCTTCAGCATATACAAGGATCAGAATTCAGTTATGAAGCAGCAGCATAGCAAAGTCAGAAAAAAAGTAAAAATATTGTTAGTGATGGCATTAGACCCCAAGCCTTAAAAAACCAATGTTATATCTGCAGTGTTACTAGATGTATATTCTTATTTCTGGTTTTCCAAAATTTCAGCCTTTGAGAAAAAAATTAGTAAAGATTTTTCCTGGACTTAGTATTACATAAACCTCCCATTCCATGTGTCAACACAGTTTGGTTCAGATAGACTATGCTGGGGCAGGGTAGCAATATTTTAGCATCCAGAGCATGTTTCTGACTGAGTAGAAACAAGTACATAAAAAGCTTTTGTCTTTTCATGTGTATATGAGCTCTACCACTGAAATATCCACTGAAGTATCTATAGCTTTGAGCAGAAATTACTCTTTTTTTAAAACTCTTCTTTTCTTCCCATAATCAAGTAAAGGTTTGTTTTCTGCCCAGCCGAACAGGTGGCTTGACAGAAGTATTGCAAAAACTGGTTTGTATTTCTGGTTATAAACTTTGTAAGCTGGAAAAGCTTACAAATTCTCCCTGAGTTTTCAGCAATCGAGTAGCACTGTGCAAACTACACAGAATGTATAATATGCACATTACATAAGCATAATAAAAAAAGCACAATATACATGTTCAGATGGCCAAAACTATTTACCTTTCATCCCTCACAATTACTTCTCTAGACCAAATTCTGACCATGCTGTACATGAACAGAAGAGGGTCTGACAGTCCTGCAAGTTCTGTGTGGCTCTGACTTAAATAAAGGAGACTCCAATTCCAGTTCCAGTACTATGCTTGGTAATAATCAACCAGGTATGAATTTTCTTATGCCAGACCAAGAGCTAGCTGCCTACTTAGTAATAGGCTGGACATAATATCTCATTTCATTACCTTGCTTTTTTTTTTTTTTTTTCCTCAGGGGCTTTAAAAACTTCCAAATNNTTCCTCAGAGCATATAAAAGCTTCCAAATAATGCCTGCCTCTGCCAGATGAATTCCAGGCTCCATTCTCCACAAATAATCCTAAAATTATGAAAAGCTGTTCCAGCCCAGGGGCACAGAAAATTACAGAATGTGTAAAGATACCTGAATGTAACTCCCTGCAGAAAGGTTAGTAATGGTTAAACTGGGATGAAATTTTAAACACACAAAATTTTCTTCATAAATACCTTCACCTAATATAAATGATATTATAAATTTCTCTACAAACTAGAAGAAAGAACCCCACACAAACAAAAAACTAAATGGGATGGTGATTCTTTTCTCTTCAACCAAATGCAGGCTGTCTTTTCTTTCCCTCTGACTTAAAAAAAGGCTTTTCTCCAAACTGTTTCTGCCCCTAAAGGTCATCGTCCCCTATTTCTCTTTTCCTCCAAGTAAGACTATAAAATGCAGGGAATGTAAATGACAAAATATGACAGAATAACCTCGGAACTGATGCAGTTCAGGCAAGGATGCAGGACAGGAAGCATTCAGCCCAAATGACCTACTTCCAGAGCCTTTTTGCTCTGCGATGACACAGCTATACTGTACGACAGCCAGCCCAGAGACTCCACACCAGTAAGAAATGCTGACAAGAAAGTCATCTCATTGTGGTAAGTCAGAAGAAAATTAATGATTGGCTCTACACTATCTTCTGTTCACTTTCAGAAAAGTCAAAATTAAATTCTTAAGGATATGTTTACTGATATACACATTTATTAGCATTCTTAGTTTGAATTCTTTAAGCACCATCACTGTGAGCTCCCAGAACTTAACTTAAAATCCACAAGAAGGAGAAAAGGACACACCTGAGTGCTTCAAAAGCAAATAAACAGAGCACTTCTCTAACTGTCTAAAATGATGACCTGATTTCTTTATTTAAAAACTAATATTTACCATAACAAAAACAAACAAGCAGCACAAAACCCAACCTTTTCCTGGTTTTGGTAGGAGCCTTCTTTGAGATCACAGAAAACTGGAATTAAGACTTCCTTACTCCCACTCTTCTAACATATCCCTTTATTTAAATTATTGGATCACTTTCAATGATTGGAAGTGGCAGAAAAAAATTTAAAACTAATTCCTTTTAAATTTTCTTTTTTTAGTTAGAACCGTTTTTCCCCCCATGTTAGCTAAAATTTTAGTTGATATTAAGTAAAATTTTAGTTTACATTTCATAATACTCAGCACTTGCCATGAAGGTAGTATACAGAAGTTCTAGCATTTCAAATTAAAAGACCATTTAAGTCATCTCAGGATTTTATACATTGCATATAAATATAAGAGGCTCTTTCCTCCTTCAGGTAGACACTTAAAGGAAATGCATTACACAGAAGTAAGGGCAGATCTTCAAATGGCAAATGTTCTTGTGTAAAATGGCTTAAAATGTCCATGAGTTAAAATTATAATAATAATAATAGAAAGTGCACTCTTCTGCTTTTCTGTTCCTCTTAAAATTGAGGATATCATTATTAAACAGGTGCAAGAAAGACCAATTGGTTAATTAATCAGGTAATTCTAATTCCAAGTCCAGGAAAAGGAGAAGCAGCATTGAAAACTAATGTGTTAAATAATTTGCTTTTACTGTTTAAAATGTTTAAGAAACATTTTATGAGAAAAGAAAATTCAGAAACTAAGAGGGTAAGACAGTGAAGTTAAACGAAGAACTCTTTTGTTCTCACTGAACAAGTTTATTCTAGTCATTTAAAATCTTACTTAAGTTTAGCTAAATAATTAATGAACTTTCAGACTAGCAAAGGAATAAGAAGGCCATTTTCCCCCATTTTCCCCCATTTTTTAACGTCTATCTCAGTCTACTGAAACACAATAGCTAAATTTTAACTGACCAGTGAGAGCAGGGTAGAGCCTTTGCATATACCGTGATATTAAAACAAAGCACGCACTTTCATCGTCATGTATTTCAGTGTGTAGAAAATGCTGATATGCAAAGAGTATTTCCTGTAAATTAGAATGGTTAGAGAGATACTTGTAGTTAATATAAGAAGAAATATGCCAAAGACAAACGTGTCCAGTACTGCAAGGAAAGTGTGTCACTGGTGTGACTTAGAATTACATTCAGTGTTAGTGTGCCAGAAGTGAAAAAAAGAGGGAAAAAAGGTGGTGGTAGGACGAGATTCTGCCAAGTATCACATCTTCAACATCCTTGCCAGCTGGGGTAAAACCTAATAGTGCATTTTAATTTTTATCACAAAAAAGAAGGGGGACTTTCAAAAACAGCTAAATGAGGTCTGTATTTATGTTACACTGCAAAGCAAACAATGGAACTAGAGAGGAGGGTAACAACATTTTATTTTTTGCATTTGGACAGCCTGAAGTTGTATTTTATGTTCTGGCCCAGAGACTGGCTTTATAAAACTGATTTCATTGACTACTACAGGAACCTTGCTAGATTTATAGAACCATCTGCTGGTAGAAATCAGTGGCTATTTTATGCTTAACTAAACTTAAAATAATCTTTTGTTCCATAAATAGGCATATATTGCACAGAGCAGCCCGCATAACATCTAAAATGTGGGCTGATTGTCACCTTGGTGTTGGTAGGAAAACAGTTGCCTTATCCAATATTCCACAGTTGTGCGAACAACATGCATTTTAGCATGATTTCTATTCACAGTTTAAGTGAATCATTTCCCTTTTAATTCCCCACCCCCATCTATTCACTTATACACAGATGAGCAAAGCACTTTGATGAAAGTAGGTTCCAGAATAGACTAAAACTCCAGAATTTGCAAGTTTATTTTTGCAGATAGGAATGATATGAAACAAGGAGCTAAAAACAAAAACAAAGCCTTTATAACAGAGTACGTATTTGCTTATTTTAATCATTCTTTGATCATCACTCCTCCCCCATATCAAAACAACTCCAAAGAACCAGACAGGCATAATATTAATGCAATTAGCCCAATCTTCATAAGAGTATGTCCCTCAAAACCTCACACTGGGGTAAATATTCTGTGCTAATGTACACCCTACACAATGCTACTTAAAGCATTGGTCAATGCTAATTAACATTAGCATCACTGATCATGATTTTATCCTGTAGCATCTAAAATATATCACTTTTTTGCCAGTACATATATTTAGATATGATTCTGAGATAGCTGCATCCTCAACTAAGAATGCTATAGAATGAAAAACTGTCTGAACAAAATCTGCTTACTTTGAGCACTTTTTCTAAAAAAATACTGTTACCTTTGTCCTCCTGAGTCTGAGACAGTCCTTCTCAGAGAATACCATTTTTACATGCATATCCTTAAAATCAGGAGTTTGTCAGCAGTGGTATCTCAGAATATAAAAAAATGGGCTTTAATAAATAGAAATAGAAACACAATTAGCACTGAAGGAAAGAGGTGGTTGTTCCTTAAATACATTCCAAACAAGTGCCTGTAAGTTCAGTCAGGTTTGAGGCCTAAACATTTTTTTCTAGAACAGATCTGTGCCACAAAGAATGGTAGTGTTTTCAGAAGGTTAACCTAATAAGAAAATTTAGGTTGCATCATATGTACTTCCCTGACAGACGAACATTAAATATTTTTCACTTACAAAGTGCAATGACCTATTTCTTCTTTTTGGGAGAAAGGTGTCAGTGTTGGCATTACTGGATAATGTTTTGTCTGCATGTATTGCTACATGTGTTATGATGTGTATTTTTCACAATAACTTAAATATTTCTTGTTTCAATTAAATAAGCCTTACTGCACAGAGACGGATTTCAGATTTTTATTCAAAAAATGCAAGAAAATAAAGGATCCAACACAAGGAGCTTTTCAGAGTACATCAGTTATTGTATGGCAAGTCCCCATAGCCTCAAAAACTATGTCATATAAGAGTACTATTTATAAATGAGTATTGGGAAGAGGGAAATAAGGTTTGTATTGACACAAAAAAATACTGATACTCTGCTAAGGCAACTAATTCTTACCATTTTTAGGTTCTGTTAAGTCTTGGGATTGCAGTTTCTCTCAAGTAGCACAAGGAGAACAATCTGAAACAATTTTTAAAAAATTAAAAATGAAAAAAAAAGTAATTCCAACTGTTGCAATAGTTAAAAGGTATCTTTTTGCCAGCATAACAGTGGGTGAACCAAGTATAAGCTTCAGTGGCTAAGATTAAAGTAATGCAAATTATTCTAACCACACATACGCTTATATATCATATATCTTTGCACTTCAATGGTCTGTAGGCTTAAATATAGGACAAAGGAATCCCTGGTACCTGGATTTGCAGAACCTTATGCTATTCTTAGCATGGTATATTTCTGAAGAGCCCCATAAGTAATGGTTAACACAGGTAAAAATCAGTCAAGAGGACAAAAACCTGTCAGTCTATGTTTACTGTAATTTGTGGTCCATTGTTCCCAGGCATACTACTAAGTGTGGGTTTTTGCAATCAAGGAACAAGTATAACACAATGTAACAGCCCAGTGAGTAGGTATTTTTGGAAATGGCACTGCATTACATAACCTCCAGTTTTCTCCCTCTCTCTATTCCACACACACCCCCTATTTTAAACAGGGAGAGAAAAAAAGGAAGAGTAGGTCCTACCTCATTTACCTTAAATTATCACGCTCTTAATGGACTGAATTTGTAGCATATCTCCTTTATCAGCTTTCTTATAGAAACAAAAATTAAAAGTTTTCTTCTATTGATTACATATTTCTTACCTATAGCATGTATGTATGAAACATAATTAGGTATGAGTCATATGTTTACACAAACACACACATACATATTGGATTTAAAACTGCAAACTCATATATCCATAAATATACACAGAAATGTTTGAAAAAGTAGCATGTCACTACATGTCCAGCAAAACATGGTTTGTTTTGGCTTTGTTGTTTTGTTGCCTTTTTTTTTTCCTCAAAAGAACCACCCAAAATTTAACTGCTGCACATGCAAAAATGCAGAAGGCTGTTGCAAGAATGACTGCTTTCTAAAAATAAACCCCAGCAGCCTGAGAGGAATCCAGTGTCAGGGCGGAGAAGAGGGAGATTCGTTTTACAAGGGAGAAGAAAGGAGATGATAAACCTGTCCTAGAGCCTTGCACGCATGCTAACAAAGCCAAGAGCATTAGGTTCAGAAATGCATTTTGGTGTTTGCGGAGTGCAAAACCTAGAAAAAGGAAAACATTTTAGAAAATCACTTCTCATCTCCCCTTGCATGTGTGCAGAAAAATCCTCAGCCTAGAAATCCAGCCTTAAAGCACGAAGACAAAGAGTTAGACACATATACTGCATGTTTTCTCATTTTCCTTTAAAAAGCCTGTTTGGAAATGTGCACCGAGAGGGGAAAGCCAAGCTGCAGCAAAGTCCGGCTAAGGACAGAAAGAAATCAAAAAGAAATTAAAAGAAACAGAGAAACACAGAGAGAAGAAAGCAGAAAGGGGGAGAGGGAGGGAGAGAGAGAGAGAGAAAGGGGATTAACTAAAAAAAATAAAATTCTGTGGATTGGAATTGTATATACTTACAGACAAAAGCCCCCGCTCCCTGCTCACTTTCTGTCCTTTCTACATGATCTGAAACACAAATGTGGATTACAAAAGGGCAGCATGCTACAGAAGGGAATTTATAGTTGGGGGAGTGGAGAGAGGGTAGGGGGTGTGGGTAAGAATGACTGCACCTCTTCCAAAGTGCAGCCTCGGAGAAAAAAAAAAGAAAAAAAGGGGTGGGGGTGGCTGGGGGAAAGTCTCTCTCTCTCCCCC
>VYZP01033085.1:12170-33659 GCA_013400635.1 Hypocryptadius cinnamomeus
CGCGGGCGCGGGCGGCGTCCGCGGGAGCGGAGCGGAGGCGCGGCCGGGCGCGGGGGCAGCGCGGGATGGCGGGGCTGTCGCCGGGGCTGTCACCGAGGGGTCGCACCGGGTTTGCAGCAGCGGGGTCGCGCCTTGTGGCAAAGAGCGCGCAGCGCTCCGCAGCGCTGCGCGCAGGGACGGGGGACAGGCGACAGGGACAGGCGAGCGGCGTGCGACAGCGCGACACAAAGACTCTGCGGAGGCTCCCGCTGTGCAGGCACTAGGGGAAGGGTGCGGAGAAGGGACAGCGGATCGATGGAGGGACACAGGGCCGTGTGCCGCTCCACGGGGTCTCTCCCTCAAATGATGTGCAGGGATGTACAGCCAAAAAATTAGAGAAACGTGGAAAAAAGCAGATTCCCTGTTACCCCGCAGCGTGTGAAACTATCTTCCTCAGAGTTAATGTCCATGGCAAGAGAGATTAAAATGGTATGAAATCACTCATGATTCAGGCTATTAGAAGATTAAGCCTTCTCTGTCAGGCCTAGGTTATAAGCAACTAACCTTGTTTTTCAAACCCACCAGTATTTAACTCCCCATAAAACTACATTATTCTGTGGTCCATATAGGATTTCCATTTGTTGAGTGGAAGCAGTTGGCTAGCATGTCTCTGCCCCCTCCTAAACAGCTACTACATCTCTGTGGATACTTTGCAGGCCTGCCAACTTCAGCAGCTGGAAGGGAGAAATATGGGACAATATCAGTCCCTGATATTTAAACCCCTGGTAAGCTGTGATAATAATTCTAAGTTTAGTGCATTAGGATCAGATCATTTGCCTTAAATAAAGTTACTACTGCTCATGTCTGTTCAGCTGCCTACCTCCTCCACAGATTTCACCCATCAGCTGTTGACTGAAACTCATCAGAGCGTAAACGTTTAAACTTTATCTGGAGAGAATGATTTAATTGTTCGGGGGTGGGGAAGGGGTTCCTGAATAACAAATATGGGCAGGCCCTCATGGCACATGCACAGGTATGAGCCAGGGGCTCCCTTTGCCTTTGGTGCATCTTCTGACCTGTAGAATATATGTCCTAGCTAGTGAAATGTCAGGGATTCGCCACTTGTAGAGATTTAGCACCGTGGAATGAAGGTAGACACCAAAGATCTGACTGTGGAAGATATAAAGCTTGTGCTGATGAAGCCCCCAAGAGGCTGAAGTGGACAATGCTGTTCTCCAACACGGAGGAGGAGGTGAACAGATTCTTTTAGGGATCCATGGCAGAAAAATGGTTGCACTAAGTCATAGTTGCAACTGAAGGTTTTTATTCTCAGAAGAATAAAGTTAACATTCTGTATTATGACTCTCATAGCAGAAAATTTACTGCAATCAATAAAGTTGTGTAATACAAAATTTCTAATACATCTTAACTTTAAATTTTTCATTACCTAGATCCTAATTTAACTTGTAATTTCTATCCACCTGGACCCTCTGCAGATAATGTCCTGAAAAGCTGTGGAGAAGAGAGATATAAACTCCCAGCTAGAGCTGTCGTGTCTTTTTCCATTCCCTGCTACCTCAAAACCACATGTGCCCAGTTTCCACAGTCTATCTGTAGTCCATCCTCTGCAACCCATTTGAGAACCTACTCACATCCTAAAATTCCTTCTGGAACGACCAAGAATGGCTGTGGATAGGTGTAAACCTATCCTTCTGAGCCCTTTTAGCCTTAATCTCCTTTCCAATGACCTAGTTTTGCAGCATGGGTAAGCAACCTGCTTTGCTGTGCTGTGTGTATGTGACTGCATGTGAAAAGTTATACCTGTTTGCTGCCTGTAACAAGCTATGTTGATAGGATCTGCTCCAAGTCTGCACTCTCTAGTTTGGCTTTAGTGTCTGCAGTCTCCTTTTTCTTAGCCAGCTTCCCTCTGTAGTTCTGATGGAAACTGGAAGCAAAGGTTTAGCTGTCAAGAGGAGTCAGAGGGCAAGAGCCTGCGTGGGAGAACAGAAAGAGGCAGTTTGGCCTCATTGTGAGGCAGGAAGAGTTTTGGAAATGCAATTACACTTCCAAATTTAGGAAGACAGAAGCCTAACATGGACCCCAGACAATGAGGTAGCAACCAAGAGAGGTTAAGAAGCAGTTCAAGCAAACTGCTAATATTGAACTAAAATATATTTGAAAAAAAAACCAAAAACACTTTACTGAAATTATTAGTCAAGAAGTAAGTTGTTTGGGTTTTTTTTTTTTATATTAGGTCTTTGACAAAGTGGCAAGGGCATTAGGATGCTGAGAAACACCCAATAGCCTATTAGGGGAAAGTGTTACCCTTTCTAAAATGCTCTCGTATGATATAGTGGAAGTCTTTTTGCACTTGCAGTTCTGGCCTTCAGCCTGCCTGGGAATCCAATACCAACATTCCAATGCTCTTTTGGTCTTTAATCACTCACCTAAGACTTCATTATTACAAATGTGACACTCAGGTAGATTGTCCTGCTGTCCTCAGGAAAATCGGTTTAACCTCAAGCCTGATTGTTACACCCTGTGGTTACCAAAACCAGTCTGACTTTGTTCTGCAGTCAATTATAGATATGGAGAAAAAGGTTGCTCCTTTTACTGCCTCTCATCTTTGACAATTCCCTTTGATTCCTTTTCTCTTTATTTCTATCTTTGTTCTGATTTATAATCCCTAAAATTGATAGAGTCCTGACCTACGAAGTATTGCTGTTATACAAATAACCTAAAATGGGCCTGCAAAGTGGACAGAGCAGAACAGGCCATTGTGGCTGAGGAAAAGGTAAAAGCAGCAGAACAAAAATTTGCTGTAACAAAGCAGCTGAGAAACTCCATGGCTTGCAATGAATAGACCTAAAAAAGGCACCAGAAATTCACTCTGAAGTTGTCCTTTCCAATTCTGACAGGAACCAGACGAAACTGTGGGCTGCAATTCCCAGTCTTCTCACCTCTGTCCTTCAGCCGTCTGATTCCAACACTGGGCACAACACACAACACTGGCAAGACTCTGGTCTGGAAATCCATCAGACCCAAGCCTGCTAGAGGTGCTTGAGAGCTGCCTGGTCCTGTGATGAATTGGTTTGGAATTGCCTGGGGCACCTGAAGAAGGAAGGTGGTTAGAAGGTTCACAAGATTCTGGGTACAGGTGAAATCTTGGCAACTGGAGCCAGATTATGCACATAACTCATTGTAAACCCATCCAAACCCCAAAATTCCATTTGCTTGTGGCTTTTGTGAATATGCAGTTTCCATTAATGGTATCTGCATCACTCCATTAGTGATGGATTAGTCCTAAAAGCATCACAAAGAAACTCACCACGTGGGCAAAAAGATAAACATATATTGACAGTTTTCCTTTCTTTCAAATTCTTCAGTCACTTGTGCTATTCTATTCTTAAGTTCTATTCATCAGCATATAAATCTGAGGAAGAAAGTGCATTAAAAAACTTGGAAATATTTAAAAAACCATAAAGGGGGCAATGTGGATTATAAACTAGGTATGAGAAATGACGTGTGATGTTTTTTGTGGCAACAAGATGGAAGTTAGAGAGGAAGACTGTGTGTTACTTGATGCTTTAAGACACAAACTGTGGGTTGTATTTTCAGCCTAGTTTTCTGGTAGCTGGATTCAGTGGGTTAGTTTTTCATGCATAACCTCCAAATTTATGAGAGTTTTCATTTATTTTTATTACTAAACAAAATGAGGTATGCATAAATAACAGAAGAAACCGAGTTTCCTGGAAAATTTCCAAATAAGGACAGCTTGGAATGGAAGGACGACACATCAGCTGCCATACAAACAGGTTCACATTTAACAACCTGAAGTTCTTCACATTTCCAGAGTGAATTTTTGGTTTAACCTGTTGTAATTCCTCTGCAGTGATGACTGACACTGGACACCTGTCAGCAAGATGTGATCTGAAATATGCAGAGCACTTAAATAATATAGCAAAGGAAAGGAAATCATGGCAAGGCCTGGACAGTTAGATTAGTTTCCTTGAGTGCATTAAAGCTACCTACATGTATAGAGTTAAGTACCCTGCAAAGGTTAAGCACATACAAATTAAAGTGAAATTCTATATCTACTAAAATTCAAGGGAACTTCGTTATGGACTGAAATGAAGTCAGTTTTTCCCTTAGACCAAACAGAAAAATAACTTCAGAGTATTACAGGAGAAAAAGCTGTATGATTCAGGGTCTTTAAAGGGAAAAATAGAGCAGATTTCTGTCTTGAGACACAGTGAAGTGAGTAGAGCTCCACAAGTAACAGTAAATGGCTCAAAGAGCTGCTGTTGAAGGGAAGGAAAAGACACTGGTGCTGTCTTTATTTTGTCCCAGTCCGTACTAGTCCATGATGCCCACCTTTGCAGTTGTGCACTTGGAAAACAGCAGCCACAGTACCACTAAGTGGAGACTTCAGGTGAAGTCCTTCTTTGGACTTGCAAAACAAGCAGAAAAGAGTGGCTATATTGTCTTTCTTGCTGGATTCTCTTACCCTGCATGTACTCTTCCTTGATTGTAATTCAATTGTTGTCCATTGATCACTGGCTCTTAAAAATTTTGTCAGTTTTTACTATATGGAAAAAAAATGCTTTGTCTCATTTTATATCGCCTCCCTGACAAATCAATTGATTATCTCCTAATTCTTATGTTGCAGTAAAACACAACAATGATTCTCTAATCAGGGTTCCCATGGGTTTTACAGGAAGTTAGGGTTTCTTTTGTAGAGTCAGACCCAGAAAGCAGGAATGGACAATTATCTGAATTAGTGAATCATGTAACTAAACCTAGAACCTGTTGTTCTCTCTAACTTAGATTTTCAGAGCATGTGCATGTTACTTCCAGGACACTGATGTAGTTGGTATAATAATACAAATCCAATAATACAAATATTTGTACCAAATATAATAATACAGTTCCAATAATACAATATTTGTACCAAAATACTAAGCACTAGTAGATCAAAAGGCCTATTTCTGGCTTTATATTTTGAAGAAACTTTGCATATTAACCAACAGTTGCATAACTAAATGTTTAGGACTTGGCTTGACCTTGACCTTGTATTTTTCTATATACTAAATAAGTCCTTCAAGTTGTGCTGCCTGGTTGCTGGAATATTTAAAGCAGTATCTGCATGTAGGGAGCAGGAAATCTCTTGAAATCCTGAGTTCCCTGAAGACCCCAAAGGGTGGTCAGTCTCAAGAACAGCGCTTGCTTTGTTGCATGACATTGCCCCTCTGGTGCCTGAGTGTTACAGAGACACCATTAACTGCAGTTTGCTGGAGCATGGAGCAATGCCTCATTTTCTTGTAAGGAAATGATGATTAATTACTTGAAGAAGACAGAAAGATTCAGAAACCTGGCGGGGGAAGTACACTATGGGCTAGACTCCTTGCAAACTCAGGTACTTTGGTGTGGAAAACAGTGGGAAAACATTTCATTCTGACTAAGAGTGACTAGTTCTGCCATCTGGGATAAAGAATTGGCAGGTCTTCCCTGGAGAGAGAGAGATGGAGAACAGACAGAGGAGAAAGCCTTAGGCATTACCAAACTTCAGAAGAAAAGTTAAAATACAGATCAAAGGATTTGCTGTTGATAACTACCAACCAAAATTACGCCCAAAGCAGGTGTATACTTTGCTCAAACCAACATGAGACCTCTCCTAATTACGTTGACAGATTTTGTGGATGTCATTCTGATTTATACAAGAGCACACACAGACACAGACACACACAAATATATATATTTATATATACTTGCAATGCTGCCATGCTTGGGATGTTTAAGAGACACGAGTGTAAGGGCAATTCTTAAACCTTCACTTCTGAAGTAGCATTTACTCACGCCAGTGACTGCACAAATGTGTTAATTGCTGTTCCAAGCAACAGTTCAAGAGACGAGCCTTTCAATTCAAGTCAATTAACTAAATGCAGTATGCTTAATTTAAATTCATGAGAATTTGTTTAATTAAAAATGCACACTACAGTTTTTCTATTATGGGCCATGCATTCAATTATTCTCCACAATCTAGTGAGAACCTGCAATATTACCTTAGTCAACACTTCATGAATTTAAGCCGAACTGAAGTTTGGCCACAAAGCAGAGTTTAAGGTTAAATTTAATTTCTCTGGGATGCAAGACCAGAGGATGAATTCTTGCTAGTTCACCACTTCTGGAAAAGCAGGAATAGAAAATAGCAGTTTGATTTAAATCAATTCTGTCAGTTTATTTTCAAATGTCTGGATTTTAATGATTTTTTTTCACCACAATGTAGGTAAATAAATCCAATCAAGGAAAATTCATTCCAGATTGGGTACAAAGCCACTCAGGTTCACACTGCCAATGATGCTGAAAGCGTTGATGATCTGGGTACACTATATTACAGCAACTGTGATTGTATTAGAAAACAAATATCCCTTAAATTTCTGCATCCAGGCCTGGACCCAGCAGGGTTCTTGAAAGTAATCGTGAAAGGGACAGAGTTTGGGTCAGACAGGAACATAAATATTTGTGTTTGGAGAACATATGAAGGGGAAAAGAATCAATTAATATACCCAACTATATCTAGGGAAAAAGTTAAGTTATCACAGCTCAGGAATGCCTTAATGCTGTATAATATGCTATAGCATTTTCTTTAGAGTGTTTCAGCACAAGTACTACGAAAATGGGAAGTTGTGGAAGTGATGGGAATGGAATTAATTGCAAATTTTTGCTAGCTTCATAGGCTTAAAACCAAAAAAACCCACCGAACTTTCCCTTTAACCAAAATGACTTATAAATTCCTCATTATGGAAAGACATAGTCAGAATATTCTTGCCTCAAAATTCTCCTTTTTTCAAAGCATTGCACTATGGTGTCTCATACAAATTGTATCATCATTTACTTTTCCTCTTTCTGCCTGCAGGGTATATCTGAAAAAGGTCATGGCTGTTCACCAACACATCTCCCATTCATTTGGAAGAGACTAAGCTTCAGTCCATCATCCTTCATCCAATAACTCTCTCTTTTTCCTGGTATTTATCATAACAGTGGCCAAAGAACAGGCAGTAAAAGATTAAAGTTAGAAGGAAAAGTTAAAAGATCCCTTTTAAATTGGTGAACAGATCTTCTTTCTTATAGAATGTGTGTGTCTGTGTGTCTGTCTGCGTGTCTGGTGTCTGTGTCTGTGTGTGTGTGTTCACAGAACGCTTTGTATTTTACCACTTATGCTGAAGCCTGTGATCCAGCAATTTCAGCATGTCATGAAAAGTAATTGTGCATTTAAAAAAATAAATTAAAAAGAGTTCCAAATTACAGACTCCTTCCTAGATTTAGCAGATTGGTTTAGTTATGCTGTATTTTACACTGATTAATGAAAATCCAGTTCTTGGCTGGAGAGGTAGTTACTCCACCTCATACCTGCCAGATATTCCATGTAAAATGTCAGACATACTTTTCTTGCATGGTCATTGTCATCCCAACCTAGTTTGAGTTCAATGGAGTTTTTTTCTGGGATCATAATGCTACAATCAGTCTTTCATTCCTAGGTTGTAGCACAGCCCTAAACTTACTGTCTGCTTCCTTCAGTCTACTGCCTTGTTTTTAATGACACTTGGTGGTTATTTTTGGTTTTGGTTTTTGTTTTTGGTGGGGTTTTTTGGGTTTTTTTGGTGGGGTTTTTTTGTTTGGTTGGTTGGTTGTTTTTTTTTTTAAATCCAGGGAAATTGTGGTTAGTTCTTAAAACTAGAACTTCCCTCTCTTGAACAGCTGCAACTGAAGTATTGAAACCATGGGCAGATGGAGGACTGGGCAGCTGCATATTACAATCCAGAGAGTACTCACTTCGCAGACGGCAATTGTTGCTTGCTGTTAGGAAGTCAGTAATGCATTTTAAGTGGCTTTTAGTGGAAGCTTTCTTGGTTTGTATCTGTCACTATTAAAAAAGAGCTTTGTTTATGATTGTCCTCTTGGTGTTGCCTTTTTAACCCACAAGTATGCTTCACCATTTTGTAGGGCTGTTCTAGAAGCAGATCTAGAGCTCTGATGAGTGCTCACACTTTACTGATCACCACTATAAAAAACTATACAGAGCTGAGAGGAAATTCCACCTCAAAAAAACAAAACCTTTATAAGAAGATCTGGGGCAGAAATGTAAAGGAACAGATGCAGAACTGTGGAATAATATTTGACAAGCGGTAGGAAAGATTCAAGTTATGTTAATGATGTTAAATTTCCTCTTTTGGCCCCACTCAGTCATTCACACGAAGCATGTCTGACTAATGTTCTGTCCTTGTGAACACTCTATGATCACATTACAGAGTTTGCATCATTTGCAGAAATGTGTACTCAGAGAACTGTCTCCAGCAGCCGTAGTGCAGAGTTCCAGAATTTTAAAGTTATTCTGAGTGTTATTTTTATGAACAACTAATATGAAACAGATTTGAAAACTAAGCCCTTTTTAAAAAAAAACCTTTAAAAATATTCTACTTTCTCCCAAATGAAAAACATATTTCCCTTCAAACTACTAAATCTCAAAAACATATTTTCAAGTTTATTTCCAACCTTTCATGGGGAAATGCATCTTGGGTCAGAGACTGCACATGAGAATCAAGAACAAGGGTAGTGTAGTCAACATCAGGCTTGTCATGAAAAATAATTACTAATCTCCTCCAAGATGTTGACTGTAGAATTTTCAGTGCAGCTGTGGACTCCATGAAGCTGTGCTTTCCTTCTGATTTTGTAAATGTCTGGCTTTAATCATAATTGATATTTTAAAAACAAAGGCAGAATCATAGAGATGCAAGCTGGCAATTAAGAATGGAACTTCTCTGTTGAGGATTTTCCCGGGTTGTCTAAAGGCTCTCTCCTGATTCCTATGCTGCCACTGAAGTACAGAGGCAGCGCTCAGGGATCTGGAGCAGCAGAGAGCTGCCAGAGGCAGAGGGCATGGCTGTCACCAGCCTCTCCTTCATGGATTGTGCAGAGCAGGACAAGCCCCTCCACTAAGAGGGTTTGCATGACCAGGTTTTGCTAGTGAGGGTGCTACAGGGGTGGCTTCTGTGAGAAGACGCTGGAAGTTTCCTCCATGTCTGGCAGCACCAGTGCCAGCTGGCTCCAGGATGGATCCGTCTCCGGTTAAGGCCAAACCCATCAGCCATGGTGGTTTTACTTCTGTTATAACACATTTAAGAATAAGAAAAACAGAAATTATTGTGCAGATGTAGTTTCAGCCAGAGAAGAGAGGGGTGAGAGCCTGTGAGAGGAACTGGTCTGCAGAAGCCAGGGCAGTGGAGAAGGAGGGACCGGGCTGAGGTTGCCCCGCAGCCCTTGGGGAAGGCGGTGGTGGAGCCCCTGCAGCCCAGGGGCAGCCCAGGGATGCCAGAGCAGGGGGAGGCCTGACACAGAGCTGTCAGCCTTTGGGAAAACTGCCAGGGCAGGCTCCTGGCAGGGAGCTGCAGACCTGTGAGGAAAGGATTCTACGCTGGAGCAGGTTTCCTGGTAGGAATTGCAACAGACCTACCCTGGAGCAGGCTGTGCCTGAAGGACTGTGCCTTACAGAAGGGCAGTCTTACAGAAGACCCACACTGCAGAGAACTGTTTCCTGTGGAAGGGACCTCAGTTTGGCATCTCACCAATCTATATAAACACCTGCAGGGAGGGTGCAAGGAGGACAGAGCAAGGATCTTTCCAGTGGCGCCCAGTGACAGGACCATAGAGAATGGGCACAGACAGAAACACAAGGGGTTGCTCCTGAGCAATTCAGTACAGGTGGATAAGAACATAGGTTTGTTCTTGGCCTAGAAGAAATTAACTGCTTATCTGCATTTGGTTATGTTTTATCTAAGGTAAAAAAAAAAGACATATTTTAAAGGAAATTCCTTTAAAATTTCCTGGGGGGGGAAAGAAAAGAAAAAGGGCTTTTGAAAGGCAAGGAAGTTAGAGAAGAGAGGAAAAAAATCAACCAAGCAGCAAAGTGCAATATTTAATTATACGTTATGGAGGTCTTCAGTAGGTTACTCTTCTTGAATATATCCTGACTATCATGTGACACAAGGTTAACCACTGTGTGTGAAAGACTTGGTTGATCAGCGTAGTTCATAATTGATATTATTTCACCCAATGCTTGCACTCAGGGATAGCTGGCATTCTCATTTCCTGACACAGTAACAAGGCGGTGGACTAAAAATCACTGCAGATAAATTGAGAAAGTCCCTTCAGGTCAGTGCTGTGACATTGGGACAGCAGCTGTATGGAGGGACATGTAACCCTGTGCCTGTTGCTTTTTCTTTCAATAAGTATCCTTACTGTCTTGTTGTCCTTTTCTGTTACTCCACTATATATCATTAAATATTGTATTATGACAATAAAGGAATTGGTTTTAAACTTTAAATTAAGCAGAAAATACATACTGCTGTATGTTTTCTTTTCATGTTGTGGCTAATATTTATTTTTAAATAAATTATTTCCATAGCTGTTCAGATTCTGCTGCTTGGTCCTTCAGTAAAGTCATAACTCTGAATTTGCATATCGTAATCTGTTGCCCTGTAAATTGCTAATGGTGAAGTTCAGAATTTGTATTCCCACACAACAGCAATTTAAAGATAGATTGTATAAATTAAAATCTCATTTTGTGTGTTTAACAACCATGTTAAACATCTTCAGGATGACCAAGAGAAATAGCATGTTAAATCACATATTTATAAGGAACACTAAAACTTCAAACCTATTGCAATATAAAAATTACAATTTCTTTAGTTTAGATCCCAAGTTAAAAGTGAGTTGCAATCTGTGTATTTTCTAAATTCAGCTTGAAAGTAGTAACAGTATAGTTACGTTTTTATAAGAGACATGTTCTTTTTAGGATTGCTCAGAAGTTCTGGGTAATCTTTTAAAAAGTTGTAAATTTGTACTTAAAAACACCAACCAAATAAGCAAACCCCCAAATGTCAATTTTTATTTGTGGTATTTCACATCTGAGAAAAGAAACAGTAAAGAATATCATAATACTTTTATATTTTAACAGATTAACTCAGCTTTTCCATCTGATTTTTCTCCTTACAGGTGGTAACCATATAAGATAACACATCGTAAGGGTATATTTTTACCAAAACACATCAAAGATTATACTGACCAAGTAGAGACTGATTTATCACAGATGCATCCCTCACGTTCCTCATTTAATCCGGATTTAAATATATGGCTGTGAGAAAAGCACTGGGTGGTTTGACACCCATGATGCAGCCCAATTCAGCATTATCTGAATTAAAAGCTGGGGCTTTTAATGAACCCTTTAGCAAGAAGGCCTCCAGCAAAAAAACAGCTCGAGGTGTCTGCCCCTCCAGCTGCCTGAAAATGGCAGGTGCTCAGCTGCAAATTCACACTGTTCACACATTTGCTAAGATCAAATTCACACTATGTGCAGTGGAAGTCCTGCTACCTGAAAGGTGGAGTGGTATCTCTGTGCCCAACTAATAAATGGCTCATTAGTCTTATCTCAGACTGGTTTGAAGGATTTTACTGGAAGAGTAACTATACCTTGAATTTGAGGGCAACTATGGTGGCTCTCAGTACTTCACAGTATTTATGAGCCAAATGACTGCCTTATCCAGAAATGGTCACCTTGGTGCACTTCTGCAGCTCTGGCTCATTGAACTTCAATCTGTTTCGCCGTTTTTTTGGTTTTGAAAAACCAAATGCTTCAGACACTCTTTACCACAGCAGTCAGCCTCTTACCTGCAGTGAACTTTCTCCACTCCTTAGATTTGGTGGTCTGTATTTCTGCCTCCAAATTATAATTCACAAATCCAAGTTTCAACAAGGTCTGACTTTCTGCAAGATTTTATTTCTGCAGAAACTTTCCATTGCCTCCGTGTTTCTTGGACTGATGACCAAGGCATGCCTGTACTCACAAGGACAGTGTGTCTGTTTGTGACAGAATGGTCACGTCCTGCAAAGTGTTTTACTTCACGTCTGGATCAAACCTCCATAACCTGCCCATCAGGGCACAGTATGAGACACCTCTAATTAAATCTTGCTAGCCTGGCAGGGAGAGGGGAAGTGTTTGCTGGCAGGAGATGACTCCTTTGTATCTATGAAATTGTGGCAACCTCTCTCACTATCTGATCACATAAATGCAAAATAATTCAGGCTGGAAAGGATATCAGGAGATCTCTATTCCATCCTTCTGCTCAAGCAAGGGTCAACATCTGAGGTCAGATAGGTTTGCAAAGGGCTTTTTCCAGTCAGGTCTTGAAACTGTGCAAGGACAGACACTACCTAGCCTTTGCATAAGTTCTGCCACTGATTTACTGTCTTCATAGGGAAACTTTTTCTTTTTAATCCAATCTGAACCACACATTTTGACTCATGTCCATTATCTTTGATCCTTTTCCCATATACCACTGAGTGTATGGGAACTTCTTATTTGATTGCTTGCTCAGCCCTGAGACATCATTATACATTTTATAATGTGAAAAGGAAACCAGCAGTGTCAGAATCATCATTCCAGTGTGGCAGCAGCAGGAGAACTCACACTTCTATCAACTGAAAAATGAAAAAATCTTTTTTCAAGCAATATTACAGCATACCATAAATTTTATCACTCGGTTTATTCTAACTCATGTTATCTGAAAGCTCTGTGATTTGTAGTCATTTTTAGTCAACTTGAGGACTTTCAGTTATTTGTGTTGTTCTAAGACTGTGGAGTTCAACACCAAGACCACCACACTGCAGAAGAGTCAGACTCTGGTTTTAATGTCAGAAGAGAGAACTGGTCTTTCTGGATCTTGTCTAGATGAAATATAAAACCTCAAATTGTGCTAAATGAACAACAACAGATAGCTTTGGTCACCTCTAAAAAGGAGGAATAGAAAGACAATTTTCAGAGTTGTTTGTACAGACTGAATATGTTTTTGGAAAAGCTCAGTGTTGTTACTCCAGAGAGTAAGTAGCTACAAGTGGGACATACATTATACCTGCCTGAGCTTTTACAGTTCAGTAGGAGCACTAACAATAATTTATTTACATACTCCTGAAAAAAAATGTCTTTAACTTCCTACTTTCCCTAACCATGCTGCAGTGTGTCTGAGCAGTACAGATGAGTTTCAGTTCTTTCTGCATATCCAGTTTTGAGATGTGGGCCAAAGCAGCAAGCCTCAGCCAGGTCATTTCCTTGGTAAGGAGCCCAGGAAAACACTCACACCTCACCAGCAGTGCTGTGGCAACAGAAGGGCTTCACATGTTCAGCTGTCCTGTTGCAAAAGTTCTTGCAGGGATACAAGTTGTACTCCCTAGGAGCCTGATTTAGGGTATGCTGGCAAAAATGCTGTCTGTGCTAACATCAGTCACCCTACTTTCTACACAGCTCACTCTACCTACAAGCCAACTGATGGATAGAAAAAGTAATCTCTAATGGAATTATAAAATCATACAATTATTAGGGTCAGAAAAACTCTCTAAGACCATCAAATCAAACCATTCATTTACTACGCTATTCACCCCAGTCAGCAACCAAACATTAGTGAAACTAGATTTGTGACTGGAAAAATAATGGGGTTATATCAATTTGTACTAATAAGCATCTTCACTATTTTTACTAATTTTAAATCTTTTAACTATAAAATATTTTTAAAGAAAATTATTAATAAATGATCTAGCCTAGTCTATTTGTCAGTCTGTTCCCTGGAATTTTCAGATTACTTATGACCCCTGTGATTCCCCTTTTAAAGTGAGCCTTCTAGAAATTGTCAGTTTATTCACCTCCTTTTGAAGTAAACAAGCAGCATTGCAGTTAAGCACAGACCAAGCAGAAAAGTTTAAGACATCTGGGCTTCTGTGAGTATTTTTGCTCACAGAAATCTTTGAGCCCACATCTGCCTATCTTTGAAATGGAGAAGAGTTACATTCTATGGATGAAAAATTTGGAGATGAGAATAAATGTGGTAATTTAATATTTGTTTCAAGTTATTTTATTAGGAAAATATTTTCTCCACATCTTACAGCTCGCAGGTTTGTGTACATCCACACATATAATAAAATATATAGCTTAGCTGTATCTAATAGTCTGATATAAAAACTATGCAAAAGGGATAAGGGAAAAAGGACTCATAATCACACCATAATACCATCTGAAATGCCTCTTCCTTGCTTTATTACCTCCGAGCACAGTTCTGTTGCAATACTTTTCAATTAAACATATTTCAGGAGCATCAGAAGAAAATAAAACCACTTTTTTAACAGGCCATGTGAGAATAGTTCTTGGCTTCCTCTACAACCAAAAAGGGTTTATAATGGGCCCCATGTCACCATGCGTGGAGCAGGAGGGGGTGTGAGCCATGGAGGGACTGCAGCAGAGCTGTGTCCCAGGCACCATCGTGGCAGGGGCAGATGGGGAGTGAGAGCTGTCATGATGTGCTGCTGCTCTAAGGACGCTTCCTCCTGGCAGCCCTCAAATGGAAACTGAGAAAGCTGTGCAGAAGGAAATCTGTGGCGTGCATGGAACTGTGCTGGGGTAGCTCAGGTGACCCGTGGGCTGCAGTGGCTGGCTGCAAACCCTTCAGAGGGGACAGGCAAGGAAGAGAGGCAGCGGGGACGCCCTGTGTGTGAGGGAGTGTTCTGACTGCCAAGAGCTTTATGATGGTAATGATTAAGGCTGAATTCTTATGGGTGATAATTAGGGGAAAGGCCAACAAGGCAGATATTCCAGGAGTCTGCTAAAGACCACCCAACCAGGATGAAGAGGCAGGTGAAATACTCCACAAGCAGCTCAGGAGTACATGTAGGTGCTGGCCCTTGTTCTCTTGGGAAACAAGAGAGTCCCTGTAATCCAGGACGAAGCAGTCAGTGACCTGCCGCTCCACTTCAACATGCCTAATGGTACGGAGGGAGCTGGTGGAAGTGGAAGTGCTCTTTGAGCCACTTTCCATTATTCTCCAGCAGTCCTGGCTAACCAGAGAGGCCCCAGGGAACTGGAAGTGAGCACTGTCCCTGGAAGTGTTCGAGAACATGTGTAGATGTTGTAATCAGAGATATGGTTTAACAGTGGACTTGGAGTTCTGGGTTAACGGTTGGATCCGATGAACTTCAGGGTCTTTTCCAACCTTAACCATGGAATCACAGAACCATTAATGCTCAGTAAATGAAGTGAGAGGTGGTTTTGACTTTGTATTATGCAATACAGGTAAAAAGAGAAAAGTTTTTTCCTTTAAATCTTTGTAGCAGTGAAAAAAATCTCATGGTTTCTCCCTGAGCCTGCCTCAGCAATTCCCTGGCAACACTGCTTCAGCGAGAAATGTTGCAAAAACTAGAAAGAATTTTCTGGGCCCCTCTAACACTGGAAAACTTCCACCTGTTAAGCTAAAACTTCAGCATGAACTTCAAATGTTAAAGTTAAAACACTGTAAGATAGAAAGTTATGCTTTGTACCAAACAAAAACTGAAATACTGCAAATGTTTAGTGACCTTCGTTGCATTCAGGAACAGTTTTGAGGCTATTTCAGAACTCAATTTTTCACCTTCATAGTGAATAGAAGAGTCTAGTCCTTAACCAGCACATCACTTCCCAATTTATTACCCTTTTGCTAATAGTTAACACAGAGATGTTTTCTTATGCTGCAATTTCACTGTGACATTGCCACTACGTTGTGAAGAAAGTATGCTACCTCATTTTCAGCTACGAAACCGTACTTGTTCATTGCTATGGCAACGGCTCCCCCAGCCCATCCTAATAGGATGCTTGTCTAGACAGCATTAAACATATCTGTGCTTGTGTGTGTCTGGTTTTAGCAGCCAGGTGTGCAGAAGGCGGAGTGAAAGGAAGAGAGGCAAGAGAAAAGAAGTGAGTAAAAGAGTAAAAGCACCTCAGAAGTAACCACATTTTACATGAGAATTCTTAGTTCTGGAGGCCTTTCCTGGGATGTGGCGTTAAAATGTGTTCCTAACTCAGGGCATACACATTTATAGACTTGCATGAAAGAACTTCAAACTGATTTCTGATTGAACTGAGTAAGGGGCCAGCACCACTCGCAGGCTGCTGCAGAATGGAGGCATTTCTCAGGGGCAGAAAGCCTTTTCACATTTCCTATGGAGAAGAGTGATGTGTCTGAGTCTGATCCAGGTCAGCAGGTCTTAGCAAGGACCTGAGGAAAGCCTTAGCTGTGATTCAGATCTGCTGGTTGGATCCTGGGGGAAACAGAGTAAAGCACCCCAGCGCTGTCCACCTCCCTCTCATGGGAGACCCCTTGGAAGGGGAGAGTTACCACAGGCACAGTGGAGCAACTTAGCCTGGGTAGACCAAGAGAGCTGCAAGACTTCATTCATGCAATAAAAGGAATGCATATTTTCAGGATTTTTCATTCACACTGATAAATCCGTATTTCACAGTGGAAGAACATCTAAACCGGGATCCTTCCCCCTTTCCTGTGAATGATACAAGCAGATACTCCCAAAGCCATTTCAAAATAACACTTAGATGTTCTTCTGGAAGACAGACACCAACCTTCCAGCTGGCACTAAGTGACAAAGAAATACAGAGCTGCTCAAACTCAATTCAAGGACAAGGTCTGATGGCAAACAGGCTCTTAGCCTGTTTGAGAAAAGCCAGAGATGAGTTTTACAGCTTCTTGTTGTGCCAACACCCTGCTTCTGTGTTGTGGGGATGATTTGTTGCCAGAACTGCTCGGAAAGAGAGCATCTCTTGTTGAAGAGAAGACAGCTAGAGATTGTCGGTAGAGATACATATTCAGCTTATTCTCAGTACCACCTTGTCTAGACAGAGAGTTACTGAATCCATGAGAAAATACGCTCCCTGTGGAAACATTACAGGCAGATCCCACTGTTGATGCCGTATTTTGTCTGTACAGGACAAGGGGATGCAGTTTGCACTTTCTGAAACAGATTGAGTAGGTTAAGAGCAAAGACTGAAAGGGACAGTTTTTAACAAAAACAGTATTCGGTGATCATATGTCCACTGCCCATTTTGCAGCCATCCCAAACTCATGGTCACAGATATTATGGTGTTCATATGTTGCATCCCAGTATCCCAACCCGACATCGGCAGAGTTATATTATATCCTTCCATGTTCTTGGCTCAGCACAATTCAAATTGGAGCATCTGATCATTCCAAAAAGGTATATTCTTGTTGCACCTTCATTCATGCCATAAATAGGAGGAAATGGTAAGCAAAACCCCTATATATTGTATTTTAGAGTTGAAAAGTATAACTGCAGTCTCAACTGTAGTCTGGCAAACAAAGTCCCACTTTTCAGGAAGGACAAGAAGGAGGACCCTGGAAAATACAGGCCTGTCAGTCTCACTTCAGTGCCTTGCAAAATTATGGAGAATATTATTTGGGGAGGTATTAAAAAACACATGAAGGACAGCACAGTCACTGGTCACAGCCAGCACAGCTTCATGACAGGAAAGTCCTGCTTATCCAACCCTATTTCTTTTCATACCAAGGTTACCCACATAGCTAATCAAGAGAAGACAGTTAATGACATCATTCTGGATTTCAGTAAAGATTTTGGCCCTGTCTCTCACAGGATCCCTCTGGACACAGCTGAATATTTACTTTATATCAACCTGTCCTACCCAGAAGACCCCCATTATTTGGATGCCACATCAGGACTATTCCAGCCTAGGTGTCAATGAGGGTTGGACTTTGACCATCTGTTTATGGTACTGTGCTAATAATTGTAATTGCTTGGTCTTAGGAACATCTCTTATATACTTACTGCTCTTCAAAAGTATTAAAAGTGTCCACATGATACAAGTCACTCTCATGCAGCCAAATTAATTACTTGTAGCTCTTTGAAACTGCTTTAATTGTCTAAAACCCAGTGTTATTTGGTTTGGCAATTAAGCCCAAGACAAGGTTAATGAGAGCAGTAGCATATATGAGGGTACTGTTGCTAGGCTCCTGCTTAAAGTCCTTGAGTTTCCTTTGTTTAAATGCTCTGGGGAAAATAAAATATCTTCCTGAGACATCAAGTGCCTAAGCTGAGACATTGCTTGTAAGAGCTTAATATTTTCCATCAGGAGGCTAGCCTGCTGATGAATCCAAATAATTGATATAATGTAGAAGAGATTGTATTTGAGTGAGGATTTTATCTCAGTGTTAGTATTGCCCCTAGGAAAATTACCATCTGTGTTCAATAAAGGATGACATTCACTGCTTGAATATGATTTTTGTGTTTAATGCTTAGCATCAGTTCTGTTTCTGAGGCAAACAGCTATTTAGGATACTCTTTGGTGAAAAGTGCAGATGAAGAGGCACAATTCAAATACCAGAAGAATGATGTCTATTATACAGAGAGATGCTCCAGAAAGTTTATTGTTTTTCTAAACAGAAATGATGTCCAGATGTCCAAAGTCTACTGTCAGCTACTTCTCTCGTAAGGCTGCCAGACATGCAGCCTTCTCTCATGAGAGCTGCCCATGGCCGATGCCGCCTGTGCTCTGATCCTGATGTCACTCTGCACTGGAACTGCTGGGTCCAAACTGGATTGAAGCATTTGCTTCAGAATATTAGGAGCACATAATTCTCAACTGGACTAATAAAGGAGTGCCAGAGAGTATTTGTGTTTAACATCAATTAAAAAATATATCTTTGTTTCATATGACATGAAATGTGAATTGTAATAACTGCTGATCTTCATGAATAATAATAGCCACCACTATCTATTATACATTTGATTGCACAGTAAGGTTGCAGAAATTGCAATCATTGCACTCTTTAATGAGGAAATTACATTTGCTGAAAAGATGCAAAAAGGCAAATACTTTGCATATTTTAAAAGGAAACACAAGATCTTATTAAATTTTTTTTTATTATAAATCAGGGAAATCAAACACACTGCAGAGGTCTACAGCAACACAGTATAATTTTTCTTTTTCTTCAGTTCGCTGTCATAATTCCCAAAAAACCTCAATGTTTTCAAAGCTTTACAATTTTTTTTTTAAACCACCAAAATGAACAACCACTCTGCTTTAATACTTCTGCTTATAAAAAGGTGGTAATTTTTACTTCTGCAGAATCATTTTTGTTCCTTGCCTCAGTGGACAAAGTTTTGTAATGTTTGCGAAGAATTTTCAAGCTAGCATCTTGTTTGTCTGTGCAGCTTTTCTAACATGCAGTCGTACATTTGCTGTTATTATTCTTCTTGATGCACTTTCTGCTGTTTTCATCTTGCCAGACCCTATTTAGAAAGAATCACTAAAACAGCTGCTATGCTGAGTGACTTCATGAAGGAAGAGTGTTGCATGCCTTGAACATTTCTCTGGTGTACAGCTTATCAAGTAAATATTGATAAAGTTGTCTTGATAAAAGTCACAAGTGCTTTTTTATTAGCATACTAGGAGTTTGTTTTGGTGGGACAAGGATTTGACCCACCTGTGTATTTTTACTGACAATCCTGAGCATGAACACAAAGTATTTAAAATAGTTTTTCTGGAGAATGATTTCTTACTTTAGTCAACTTTTTACAGTTTCTCATCTATGCCTCTGTTGTGCTTAGCTTGACAAAACAGTTCTCAGTTGTACACTCAGCCGTGAAAAGTGAAAAAACAAAACATGTCCTGCTTTTGCCAGCTGAAGTAGCACACCCGTTCTTGGTATGGATGCCACTAGATTGTAACTAACTAGTAACAGAAATCGTGTCTGTTTCTGCCCTAAGATGAAGACCTGCAAAACTTCCAAAGAGCAAATCTTGGGGTCAGATGCCGGTTCCAGGTAGAGCCTGACAGATCCTGGGAAAGAGAGCAAGTGCTGTGCAGATGCAGTTGAAAGCAGAAACTGGTTTTGTTCAGTATTTAGCTGCAGATGCCCCTGTAGCATGTTTGGATTTTTATGGTAAACTTTATCTTACACATATGAACGCAGCTGTAGCTGCCTGTACCCAGTCTGAGGGCTGCCAAGAGCTGTGTCAAACATAATTCCAGAGTGTGCTGCAATACCACAGATGTCACACGCTGGAACTGGTGTGTGTGGCATTCTCACCTGCAATCCAAATTCTGTCTCAGCCCAATTGGATTAAATAAAGTACATTAAATATATACATAAAAAAATCACTGCCTAAAGGCCAACAGCCACAAAAGCCATCTGCAGCCTCCAGCCTGCCCCAGGAACACCATGGTATATGGGAAAGGCAAAATAGGCCTTCTCATGCTGTTTTCTCCTCATGCTTCCACTGCAATATTCCCTGGAGAAGAATGAGCTGAAGTTTAAATATTCCTCCATTGAACCCATAGGTTGAGAAACCCTTCGGTGTGTTGCTTGTGAGGTAAACTAAGCACTTAGGGTAGAATCTGGCTTTTATACTTCTATTTTAGTTCCAGCAGCAACATTAATAAAGCATGGCAGTTTGTCCTCATTCCAATTCATTGGCAGCCTTGTTATACAATGCACTTTGATGTACACTGCTATCAGATTGGGAGACAAAATCATGCTGCTACACAGAATGTGATAATTTATATCACTGTGACTTAGGAGCACGAAGGTTGCACCTAAAATGTGGAATTTGGTCCTTACATAATGGACTTTTAACAGGATTTTTTAAAATTGCTATTTGAAATCTGGTGTGACAGGTCTTTGTGTTTGCATGGATTTGTGTCTGCAGCATTAGTAGCAGTTTGGCCTTTCAGCACAGTATTTGTGGAAGGGAGGGAGAACTGGCAAAGGGAAGAATCACTGTACCATGAGTAAAACATTAAAACAGAGTAAAATATTGAGTGATGGCTGGTTGATCTGACTGGGCTTCAGGAGTGGAATCATAAGCACTCCCAGTTTCTCCTGGGTCATTATGTTTACTGTTGTGGGTTGTTATGACGTTCCATTTTATTTTCAATGTTCACAGAAAAATTGAAACCATTCCCTGAGAAAGATGAAGATTGAGTTCCTGGTTCACTAAGCTAGTTTTTCGTGGGGGAAAATTAAGTATCCTTAAAACCAAAAATGATAAAACCATGTTCCTGAGTAGTAAGATCTAATCAGCAGTGTTATTATAGACCAAGTAATTAACCACAAACTGGCTTTACTTTAGAAAGTGAAATATTTTATTCTTTAGCCTTTCTCTCTAGGAAGGGATTTGAGTGTCTCTGTCAGATTTGGACCTCCTTAACAGTTGACCACAGAAGAATGTGTATTAAAATTCAGACAGATTTATCATGTCAAGAATATCTAAAATAACTCTAATGGGAAGAAATTAAAATAATAGAGACCTTTTTTCTCTATTGTGTTAGCAGAATCAGCCAGAGATTAAACCAACAGGATCTTAGTGTTCCGAAAAGAAACAATACCAATAGAATGAAACCACCTTCAGATTTGCATGAAAAAAAATGGTGCAGTGAATGCTTTGCCCTAATATGATGCAAAGAGAGTCCTAATAATTAAAATGTACTTTTTCTTATTAAACTGCTCTAAAGGCACAAAGAATATAATTTATATATTAGTTTATCTCATGTATTTCTGCCATAGAGTAGCAGAATGGTTTGTGTTGGAAGAGACCTCTAAAGTTTATCTA
>VYZP01033086.1:704-14977 GCA_013400635.1 Hypocryptadius cinnamomeus
GAATTAATATGTATTAAGTGCAGCCAGCACTTGTTCATCACTGTGCTGTGCTGATACTGGAACAGACATAAATATAATCAAATCCAGGTTTCTTTTTCTCTCTCCTCTTCATTTCCATTCTGACCAACACATTTTAATTCAGTCCATATGAATGAAGTTCAGCCATTAATTTTATATAACATGATCTGTGCCACAGAATAAATAATATGGTATTTGTTGCCAAATTAGAACACTCTAACTGAAATAGCTATGTGCATCTACTGAAGCCAAGCCATAATTTACTTGAACCAATATTAGTAAGGCAGCCAACATATGGGATTTTAAACCCAAAGTACATTTGTAGATGAGCTTTTATAATGCAAATGGATATACATTTTTCCAAAGCAGTGTATATTCAATAAAACCCACCAGCTTCCTGAGTGTCAGCTGACACAGCACTGGATAACATGCTGTCTTTCCTCTTTTCAATTTCATCTTTATTGAACATTTTTCTATATTTGTTTAGCTTGATTTATTTTGTTTCTGATAGAAACACTTTCAAAAGCAGAATTCTTGCCTGTGATTCCAGGTTCATTCTGCAATTTCTCAGTAGCAGTGGTCCAATGTTATAAATTGATGTGGAAAGGAAGGCAACTTTCCAATATATACCTGTAATGATTTTGCAGTCCCCTCGGTCCTTGACATCTGTGTATTCTGGAATACACAGATGTGTATTCCAGTCATGGAATGGAACACCCAAAGGAAAAGCTTTTAGAAAGGAGGTGCTGAGACATTTCTACCTGGTTGGTCTGAACTCCTTGATTGGTAGCAACTCATTCTGAGCATTGATCTGCACAAGCAAAACTGTAATTGGTTGAGTATACTAAATCAGAAAAGTGCTTCTATCACTCATCTTTTAAGCTGCTGAAAAGAGAGTTGTATTCATGCATCCCTTGCAGGTTCTGCTACTGGATGAAAAAATTTGAACTGTTTTAATGTGGTTCACCAACACCAGGAATCTGTAGTTGATGGTAATTTTGGAGGAGGTGAGAATTAAAGTCAGTGATAATAAACTGTTTGGCTGCATAGTGAAATTTCTTCCTAGCTCCAGGTGTGTTTCATTTACATGCCTGATGAGAATAAATAGCCAGCCCTCCCTGCATACTTGTCACTGAGTCTGTAGAACCCAATCATTGTGCTTGAATGGACCTTTTGAGTTTCAGGTTTCTGGATGTATAATATCAGACTAAAATAAACACAGAGGATTGGCCACCGAAGTCTTGGGCTGCTTGTGCTTCAGGACATTCCCCAAAGGTGCAGTGAAGGAAAATGTGAAATCTCCAATGACTCCAACCAGCCTTGGGTCTTCCCCCAGATTTTGATGTCTGGCACGTGTCACAGCAGAGGTGGCTTATGAATAGAGGAGACCCAACCAAGCTGAGCAGCCAGAGAGGTATTCCAGCTAAACTACATTACAGTTTTACCTCACTTTGGAATGATGGGAAGATTTAATTTTATTTCTAGGGTGTAAAACCTGCTGGAATCTCTCATTAATTTTGCTGTACAGGAATGCTGAAGAGGTTATTTAACTTTTATTTTGATATAATAAAACTAAAGTTTGTTGCAGGTGACCTTGGTGCAGTTGCAAGATTATTGCCTGACTTTGCAGAGCTTGTTTGGAGGTAACTGCTGCTTTGACAGTAAATATATCAGTACAATTATAGAAACAGAAAGGTGGGGAGAGACTCTTGCAATAGGACAAGGGGTAATGGTTTTAACCTAAAGGAGAGTAGGGTTAGGTTAGATTTTTACAATGAGGGTGGTGAAATGCTGGCAGAGTTTGCACAGAGAGGTAGTGGATGTCTCATCCCTGGAAATGTGGAAGGGAAGTTTGTACAGGGCTCTGAACAACCTGATCCAGTTGAAGATGTCTCTGCTCATTGCATGGGGATTGAACTTAAAGGTCTTTAATGTCCCTTCCAATCCCACCTGTGATTCCATTATTCCATGAAACTCCATCATGAATCTCTTCATCCCTGTTCTCAAAGGATATTTATATGCTGTTCTACCACTTGAATTTTCCCATCATAATAATTGGTTTTACCCAAAACAACTATGTACTTAGAGCACTGGGAGTTTTAATTATACCTATCACAAGCTTAAACTGAGCACTGAACTGGAAAAAACACAGATCATTCCTTTATCTTTCATCTGTCCTTCATGGAAATCAGGCCAGTTACCAAACCATATATGTTTGAATTGATGATTCTCTGACCTACTTTCACATCTCTGCTCTGCCAATGTCTACATCTAAACTTTAATGCCTTAATTCTTACTGTAATCAGTGGAGGCAGCCAATATGGATAATATGGCTTAGAGATGCAGAATCACAGGACTTCTCTTAATGCAGGTGATCTTATCTTGTTATATGATGACAGGAGCCCCATTTTCTTGACTATTAAGTTTCTGTCTCACAGTGTTACTGAGAAATGAGATGAGTAAGGCAGGATAAGCAGTAGACTTGTGGGAAAGTTTAGGGTGAAATTTAGACCTCATGGAAGATTCAGGTGAAATTCATGCTGATTTTTGTTACCAGACATTCCTTAGTTCTCAGGAAGCATCAGCCTTCTGACTGTTCTTGCTCAACAATACTGCACTGACACTGCTGGGACTATGCCAGCATCCTCCCATCAGGGTCTGGCCCTGAATTGCCCATTTATGGCACGAGGACAAGGAGTAATAGTGCAGACCCACATTAAAGAAGGACATTTGCTTCCTACGAAATCGGTTAACAGACACAAAACCCACTTGAAATTAATAGAAACTAATTGAAAGTAATGGAGAATTACCTGAAAATGTAGCACAAGATGAAATTAATTGAAGATAATTGATAGTGACTGGAATTAATAAAAAATTGAAACAAATTGGGCTTAATTGAAATTTATTGAAAATGAGTTAAACTCAATAACTCAAAACCCATTAAATTTAATAGAATCTAATTCATATTAAATTTATGCAATGTTTAATAGTAACATAACATTCTTAAAAGAGATTTTTATTGGATGTTTTATTTGTATAATACTTTTCTAATATAAGAGTAAGAATAAATTCTAATGGAAAAAAATGATGCAGACCATAGAAACTTCAGACTCTTTTTGGAATAGTATGGGAATAGTGTGTGATACTGATAACAAAAGCTCCTGACAGGATTTAGTAGGATTAAAATAAAGTCTTATGGATTTTATCTCATAGTTGAGACTTTTATTTGAGTTTAATGAGAACATTCTATCCATTAAGATGCTGGCTTTGATTTGATAAATAATTTTTTGACCAGTTATGTAATCCAGCATCTGTCTTTGTATGTGTACTGTGAGAATCCTTATTTGTTTTCTTTAATGATGAAACATTTTAAGTCTTATGAACTTGCTTACAGATTTCTTTCTATCACCAGTGTTTTTACCAACTATTTCCATGTCCCTCAATGTTTGTCAGCTGAAAGAACTAAATACTTCTTACATAATGCCATTAATAGATATATTCAGCTTAGTGTTTGCATTATACTCTTTGTCAATGTGTGTTCTTGCTGTAACATTCACGAAGATGAAGGAAAAAGTGATTTTTTTTACTGAACTGGCACTGAGATCCCATTAATTTGAGAATGAAAAAGACAAAGAAACCAGAAAAAACAGGAAAAAAAAAAAACAAACCCAGAACATAATGTATGCTGATTATATCTCAAACTATTTAAAAAACCTTAAGGTATTTCTAAAGATTTTATTTCTAATGAAGACATAATATATAAATTTACATGGAAGACCAATACCTTTTAGGAAACCTGGAAAAGCAGATACTGCTTTTGAAAAACAAACATATGTCCCTGTTATAGTAAAAAAAAAAACCAAAACAAAACAAAAAAAAATACTTATAGGTATTTTATAAATATTTATAAATGCTTAACAGAGGCCTGGAAGTATTGGTGGTGGGAAACAAATCCAGATTTTCTATTTTCACTTGTGCAAATCTCTACAGTTTGTACATATCTGCGAGTTTGCTGAAAAAGTTAGGCAAAAGTAGCAGAAGTACTTTACTTGATCTTTCTTTGTGGCATGTACACAACTCACAAACTTTAACCCTAGTTTTAGGAGAAAAACAAGTTGGGATTCAGCTGACAAACTAGGATACAGAAAGGCTGAATAGATGTTTTCACAAACATGTCCCTGGCATCACTTCCACTGTAGCCATTGGAGATCTAGCCAGTACAGTCAATGGACTCATTCAGCTGATTAAATGAACATGGTTACCTTTACATAAGGATCTACAGGGTACTTTTGGTCAGCTGGAGGTCACTCAGGACGCCTTCGGAATCTCAGTGAATATTCAGTTTTTGTGCCAAAGCAGCTGACTCATGTCCGCAATGACAATGCACACACTGAGGTCACACTTAGTTATCTACATGCCAATCTCTAAATTTATGCGCTTTAACCAACAGGTTGAATCATACCACTAGCTGAACACGGTCATTAAAATCAGATTAGAGAGTACTCTATGAACTCCAGAAAGAATTTTGTTTTGGGAAATATGTTTGTTTATACTAAAGCGTAGAGATGTTTTCTGACAAGAAGGACTAATTAAAAAAAAAAAAAAAAAAGGATGAATTTGGGAGAATTGAGGAAGAAAAGAAGAGGTATAAAAAAGGAGCAATGAAAAATTGGAGATAGAAGAAAGATAAACAAAAGAAGATAGAAGGAATGAGAGCTGGACGAACAGACACTCTACAATTGACACCCTGTCTGTAACAAAACAAGTTTCATGTGTTCCCAGACAAATTCCCAAGAATTTGCTGTGACATCTCTTACTGGTTGTGTATTGTGCTAGAGTTCTCATGCTAGCAGGAACCAGACAAAACTGCCTCCATGTTAAAGCTCCCAAAGTATAAATAGCTTTAGTAGCAGTTGTCAGGGAAGTTCTGATGGGAAACAAAGCACATTGTGAAGCTCTGGAGAGTACCGTGAAATGCACCTCAGGAATGAAACCTGAAACTAAAATCCATCTATCCCCATTTGTCACTGTGAGTAAGTTAATGGCCTGCTCTGCCCTATGCAGTATAGGAGACAAAGCTTCTTTGATTTACTGATTATTTGAGTAATGTTTGAGCCACATGCACTGCTAAGTAACACTGTGTATTCTCCCTGCCCCCTACAGCCTATTTACCCACTTCTGGCTTCCTGCTGGGACATGATTTTCTTTGATTAAGCACTTCAGTTTAATTGTAAAATGGAAACATCAACATAAGACATGTAATCCTTTTGAGATGAGAAAAAAACGCACCAAGTAGCTTTTGGGTGGGAAAGGGTAGATAAATTTATTTCCATGTCCTGTGTTCAACTAGAAGCACATGGTATGGTAGAGGATAGGAAAATAAATTGAATCCTTTGAGTATTTAAATTGGTCTGTGTAACCTCTCGCAGTGCTGCACTGCCTTCCCACACCACAGTTTGTGTTTATCTTCTGATCTGCTCCTCCTGGAAAGAGTTTGGGAACATCATCTTGTTAATTCCCATCAACAGATGTTGGATTTTCTTTCAACATATGTAAAGGTTGCCTATCTTGTTGTCCATCAAATTAGTCACTGGCTTAAACTTTTTTAGGCCCTCCATGAAATCAAAAATTTCTTAAAAGCAGTGAATGGACCTCTGAATATAACACACATCAGAGATCTGGCTAATTAGAATTTGCACAAAAATAAGGGAAATAACCTGGAAAAAATAATAAACAAGATTCTGCTGACAGAAAGGTTTTGTTTCCCCACTTGCATTCTGTGAATAGAAAGAAAATAAAACTTATAGCAGGTTTATTATCAGATCACAGAATCACAGATTTGGGTTGGAAGGGAACTTGAAGTTATCTCATTCCAACACCTTGCCATAGGCAGGGACACCTTCCACTAAACCATGTTGCTCCAAACCCCATCCAACCTGGCCAGCCAGCCCCCAGGGATGGGGCAGCCACAACTGCTCTGGGCACCCTGTGCCAGGGCCTCACCACCCTCACAGCCAGGAATTTCTTCCTAATACCTCTTGTAAACCAGCCCTCATTCAGGTTAAGGCCATTCCCCCTTGCCCTGTTCCTCCCCAGCTCTCCTGGAGCCCCTGGAGGCCCTGGCAGGGGCTCTCAGGTGTCCCTGGAGCCTTCTCTTGTGCAGCTGAACAGCCCCAGCTGTGCCAGGCTGGCTCCAGAGCAGAGGGGCTCCAGCCCTGGAGCATCTTTTGGATTTCTTCTGGATTTGCTCCAGCAGCTCCATGTCCTTCTGTTTTTGGGGGCCCCAGAACTGGAAGCAGCTGTGGAGATGGGAGTCTCACAGGAGTGGAGCAGAGGAGCAGACTCCCCTCCCTTTAACTGCTCCCCACACTCCCTTGGGTGCAGCTCAGGACAAGGTTGGTTTGTAGGATTCCATTAACAGATCCATAAGAACATTCAGGAGGAGGGAGAAAACTTGACATAAGAATCATGAATGTGCTAAATCACCTAGAAACATATACTGCAAGTTTTGTGAGCAATAAAAGCATGTTGCATATTAATTGTATTTCTCAGTCCAGTCTGATTTTTTACCAAATGGCTTTGATTGGCCAAGGAGATTTCCAGTGAGATGGGTCAACTTCTGTGATTAGCTCTGCTCATTCAAAATTGCTGTTTAGGTATTCTGAACTGTCACATTGCATCCTAGCATGAAAATACACTTTTGCCCTTTCCCATAAATCTTGAATTACATTATATGACAGCTCAACATTATTCAGTATCAGCTTCTTCCTCCTTGTTCTTCTTTTCCTTGTATTTATTTATTTATATCCTGATAATAGCTTCCTTGGGGGCATTGTATAGGCAAGGCATGTATTTTGACCTCCTCCTCTCCCCAGGAGTGCAATTGCCTTGTGGTAATTATAAGATGTCGTCTGTTATTATGAAGGTGCCTTATTGCTCAAACACATCAGGGATATCTGATAATGTAATTACTTCACCTTATAAAGCTATTATAAATCATGCATGGGGAACACTTTTTTCATATTAAAACTGTCTGAAGAATTATCACATTGCATGGAATGGGGACATCACAGTATGGCTAGCACTGTGTTTTGTAGGCCCATGTTACTCAGTGGCAGTATTAAAATATTTAACAAAAAAAATTAAAGGAAACACATTCAGAAAGCATGGCTTCTTTATAAAGGTTTTGGAAAACAGGCATATTCCAGGTTGTGTCTTCTGAGGCATGAATAACTTCTGTGGATTTGTGTTTTTCTTTTCCCTTGACTTTTCTCTTTCCTCCTCTAACTTCCCAGCTTCCCTGAGTGCAGTATAATTGTTATAAAAGCAAATCAATAAGCACTTGAAACATTGGCCATCATGCAAAGAATTGTGCATCTATTGGCCATCACTTTAATAACATCTAATGATTATTTCTACCTCTTTCAGCTTCTGAGGTTTCCTGGCACTTTATTGATTAGAGCCCATGACAGAGTTCAGATTATAATTAAAAATCATCAATGAGAAAACAGAATGCAGTTCTACTTAGCAATCAACTGAACAAATAATCACTAGGTAAGGTGATGTGACCACAAAATATTTCCAATAGATCCAGGTAGAGAATAATTGAAAGTCACTTGATGGGTCACAATTCAGTAGGGCTTCACTGAATCTCAGAAAAAGGCTTTTGTATCCTAAGTAAATAGAAAATGTTAAATAGGTAAGTATGCTAAGTAAATAGGTAGCTCTAAATCAAACTTTCTCACAACCAGGGTTCTTGACTAGTAAAGTCATGGAATGGTTTGGTTTGGAAGATACCTTAAAGCCCATCCCATTCCACCTTCTGCCATGGGCAGGGTCACCTTCCACAATCCCATGTTTCTCCAAACCCTGTCCAGCCTGGCCTTAGACAATTTCAGGTATGGAGCGGTCACAGCTTCTCTGGAGAACCTGTGCCAGATTTTTTCCTAATATTTAAGCTATATTTCTCCTCTTTCAGTTTAACCCTTTAGTCCTTGTCCTGTCACTACAATTCCTGATAAAGAATCCCTGTCCATCTTCCTTGCAGACCCCCTCCATGTACTGGAAAGTGCTGTGAGATCTTCACTTTCCTTCTCTTCTCCGGGCTGAATCGCCCTAATTTCCTCATCCTGTCTTCATCGAGGAGGTGCTCTCATCCTCTTGTCAAATTCACGACCTCCTCAGCAGGGCTTGCTCCAAAAAATCCACGTCTTTTGTCCTTTGGGGGCACCAGATCTGAACGCAGTATTCCAGGTGGGGTTTCACAGGAGCAGAGTGGGAAAGTCATCTCCTCATACCAGCTGTCCACGCTCCTTTGGATGCAGCCCAGGATACATTTGCCTTTCTGGGCTCTGAGTGCACACAGCTGGCTCATGAGTTTTTCAGCAACCACTATCCACAAGTTTTCCTCTGCAGAGCTGTGCTCAATAAACTGCTACCGTGGTGGAACAAGTTTTGAGATTTTTGGCTTGTGGGTGGCATTATACTCCTCCAAGATTTGGTCAAAAAATGCAAGACTAGATCTATTAATGTAAGAGGAAAGGGCATAAAGCACTAAAACCAGGAATGTTCCTGGCAGTGTGGGTATGCTTCTAGAATTCTGACCTTGAGGGCAGCCCAGCATTCACGTATTATCTCTGCCCAGTTTGTATGTTACAGAAGAAAGAGCTGTTTTCAGGAAGGGGCAAAGTGAAATGTCTATTATGAAATTCTTCTGTGGGGCTAGGATCAAGTCAGGGGAGACCAGGAAGACAATTTACAATCCTGTGGTTGGATAGGGAGGACAGGAATAAGTATCAGTTCAAGTACTTGGATTTGGAACATAAACACCTCAGAAGGATTCTGACCAAATTAAACTACAAATTTATTTGATAAACTGATATTTACACCACTAAACGTATGGAAGCAATCTAATTTAATGAGAAGGAGTAGATAAAGAGTCTAGAGACATGAACTCTTTCACACCTGCTGCTTTATGATCTTTTATTCTCTACCCATTACCTTTTTCCATAGTAAGTACCCACATCTGAAAGTTAAATCCTGGGTACCATAATGTGTACTAGATCTTTTATACCAAACAGTTATTTTTCTTACCTGTATTTCAAAGGCTGCTTTTTAAGAGCTGGAAGCCCTAAGTATTGTCCACCCTTTTATCCAGCATTCCACACAAACTGATTCATAAGATGCACTGGGAATTGCTGAATGGCTTCAGCTTTGTCATAATATGCCAAAAATCTCATCTATAATTCCTTCCAGTTGTTAAACTTGCATCAAGCTAAATCGTTAAACAAATATGAGAGAACATGGTGCTTTTAATTTTATGGCCTGCCTGTAGTACTCTATGTCCTCTCCAGCTCAGAGGATGTTCGAGGTAAATCGGTGGATTGGGACTGGGGGGGAATTCCATCTTTCTCACAATATATCCAACCCCTCTGGAAAATCATGTTGGGCACCTTTATGTGAATCATTCTTCAGACCAGTCACTTTGCTGTGGGTCTACTTTGTGCTTCATCTTAAAAACTGAACAGGATATTTTCTTAAAAGGTAGGACCGTTATCTTTTATTGTGAGGAAATTAAATATATGTGACCCACTGTCAGTCTTCGTATACTCTTTTTTGAGCTTGCATTAATTATTTACACACTCATTTTCAGGCACATTAAGAAAGTCAGTAGCCCACTGAATATTAACCCACTTAGTCTTTGCTGTTTACTATGCATTTTCTGGAATCAGTAATTTGATAACGTTTTCAACATTCTTTTTTATTTCTACCTTTGATGTGTCCCATGTGGAATGCCACACCCAGGAACCATCCTGTGCCATCTCCCAGCAGCAGAGCCTCCCTGACCTTCTAGGAGTCTCTACATGTTCAGGCTGTGAAAGGTTACTCTCCATCATTATCCTGTTCATCAATAAATGGATGAAAAATATTCATGTAATGCAGACCTCACAGTAAAATACTTAGACCTTTTAATTGCTATTTGTATATAAAATGGTGCATTTAACATCTCTCTTCTCAGTTTCTGCATGATCATCTGCTCACATTTTTTTCTGGTTTAGACTGATTAACATGGAATTAGGTATGAAGAACAATTTTTTTCCTTTCTACAGCAGACTTCTGGAAGTACTTCACTGAGAAATTTCTAGTCCTGGTAACTGGCATGTGTGCACATCTGGGCTTGAAATCTGCCTTCAGGGGCCTCCTCTTGTCCAGGCACATGCTAAAACGAACAACGTGCAAGACCTTCTTCTCAAATGGTTGCTGCACTCTGCTGGTCGTCCTTAACGTGTCACAGAAAGCTTGTGTTGTTTGGAAAGTAAGACAGCAAAGATTTGTGTGCAAATGCAAATGTAGGAATAAACACCTGTTCTTCCCTATATATATTATCATGAACCATTCAGTTTCAAGTGGAAATTTGCTGTGAGGGTGTGGGGCTGAATCTGTGAGTCCATCTGATATTGTTACACTTCCTGTCCTATGGAGTTTCCAGTAAGCAGTGCTTCAGACAGAGCATCACACTTGCATCTATTCCAGATGAAATCACAAGCAGTGTCAGGAGAGGAGCTCTCAATGTGTGACCATTTGATCGCAGAATCACAAAATGGGCAAGGCTGGAAGGGACCCCAGTGGGGTCATCTGGTCCCACCTCCTTGCTCCAGCAGGGCCATCCCAGAGCACAGGACACAGGATTGTGTCCAGAGGGGTCTGGAATATCTCCAGTGAGAGAGCCTCCATCCTCTCTCTGCACAATCTGTCCCAGTGCTCGGTCACTGCCCAGGACAGGAGCTCTTCTTCATGTTCAGGCGGAACTTCCTGGACACAATTTTCCATTGCCTCCTCTCCTATTGCTGGGCACCATGGAGAAAAAGAGTCATCAGAGCGGTCTCATAGGAGAAACTACCCCCTTGTTAATATATCAGAAAAGAGGGAAACCCTGTAAGAGGAGAAAACATGAAACAAAACCCTGCATCCAGTCTCTCATTTCTTTTACCAGAATAAATTCTAGCTTAATATCACCCACATTAGGCACCTCCACATTTCTTCAGGTAATATTTGGGTATTTGGGTATTTGGAAAATTCTCCTCTTAGCTGAATCCATGTCCTACCTCTTACATTAGAGCTCAAGCTAGGAAATATCAGTTGCACACACCTGATTGCACTTTTATTTTTTTGTGGCAAAGCTATGCTAAACTGATGAAGAATTTTACCAATAGCTGACACAGTGCTACCAATTAACATTTAATGTGTCTATAGGCTCCTGCTGAGTTTAACATGTTGGCTGCTATGTTTGCTATGGAACCGCTTGTCTCCAATTTGAATGCATGTTGAGAGAAAAAAGTTAGAGTATAATGGGTCAGCAGTTCGTACTCCTCAACAGACTTTAAAATGCTGAGCAGATTTAAGGCTGTACCACTGAACTATCCCTTGTCAATATTGTGTAGCCTTACACAGTGATAGTAAACTGTGGTCCACTGTCTGCACTGCTGGCTTTTCTAAAGGGGATATTTTCTATCTATCTATTTCTTCCTGTGCTCTGAGAAGGTCAGGTGTGATCCTGGTCCAGTCCAAAATGAACAAAGATGCACTATTCCTGTAGTAAAACAGAAGTGATGAGAAAAGCTAGACAGATACCAAGAGGGACAGATGATTGCCAATATCTTACATTGTTACCTAGCTTTGTGTTCGTATTTTCACTCCCAAAATTCTTCTGCACACATGTCAGAATAGTACTTAGTCTCTTTTTATCTAGAAACAGTGTTTTTCATGTTCCAGGTCAGTCCAGATGATGTTATTCATGTTGATTTTATTAAGACTGAGAGTGATCTTTATGAGACAGCACAAAGCTGCAATTGTAAAGTCATGGGAGATATACAAAATATTTCTGTATGCAAATGCCATGTGTTACCATTTGGGGGTTGGTGTAACCCTTGAGGTGACAGACACCTCAAGAGATTCTTGCAACACATAGTCCTGTGCTTGCAGAGTTTTCACTTGAGGGCAAATCAGCAGTATTCTTAGGTGTGGCCTTTGGTGTAAAGCAGTTTTATTTACTCCTTCAACAACATAACACACTTGTTTTGCATGTGTGTTCTCACTGATGACTCCAGAATGCCTCTGAGGTGTGGCACTTGATACATTCATAAAATTACAGAATCATAGAAAGGTTTGGGTTGTAACAGAACTCTAAAGGTTGTCTACTCCATCCTCCTTTGAGCAGGGACATCTTCAACATTGGTTCTCATGTGTCATGGCCAGGCTCTGATCAGTTTTTTCTCTCTTGGGTTGCTCTAATCAACAGCATGATCCTTCCCAGATGAGTCTTATCCCTCTGAAGGAGTGAGGATTTTCACTATTACCTGCACTGTTCACTAAATGTTTGTAAGAGTGCCAAAATTCTCTGTTAAAAACTCAATCAATAGCTGCAATCAGGGACAAAGAGACTACACAGAGGCAGGAGTCTGGACAGAGTCTACAAGTTTCATGCTGAAAATGAGTCTACAAGTTTCATGCCTAGAATGGAGTCCATGGGACTTGACAAGAAATTGCTCACACAAATTTCTGTGTGGCAAGAAACAAGAGCGACAAGAACATCCTGACCACACAGCTTAGTTAGAAAATCTGCAGTGCACCTTCTTTAGAGTCTTTTTTTCTGTTCTTATTTTCTGGATACTGGAAAGGATTGAAGATCTACAATGCAAGTGTGTTGTCACCACAAATTTCAAGTGTTGTTAGCAATGAGTGTAACTCCGAATTCCCATGTTTGAAAGTCTGAGCTGGTGAGGGTTTTTTTGTTTGTTTGTTTTTTGCCCACTATCCTTGACATATCTAAGTCTTTGTGACAATTTGGTGAAGAATATAAAATACATTTGAAACCCAGGATTCATCCAACTGAAAACTAACAGAACTGCAACTCATGTGAGACTTGGGAGATCCTATTTTCCAGAAATCAGACAAATATTCAGCAGAACAAAGCACATTTTTGCTATCAAAGCAAAGGTAGTTTAGTCTATATGCTCGTGTGTGTATGTCACTTGAAATTATAGGTGAGCCAAATTACCCATAAATAATCTGGCTGGTCAGTGAACCACAGGGGCTGGCATTTTCCAGATGCCATGAACATTTTCCCATTCACTTCACTTTCATTTTATTTAAAATAAACTACTTGACATCTAAAATGACTGAGGTTATTGCAGATGAAAAAAAAATATATTTAGAGTGTAAACCTTTTGCCTATTCTTACTATTCGTATCAGCCTGTAAAGGGGCGTGCTCTGATTGATATAAACTATTATGACACACAGGAAAAAAAGGTATTAGAAATTGAGCAAGGTGCATTGCTGCTGATTGTTCACCCATTACTCTAATATATTGAGCTAGCACGTCGTCTTGATATAATACTTTTAAGCCTGATATAATTCTACTGATATCGGTGTGAAATTTTTTATTTCCGTGGTTGTTGGATCAGACCTTAATGAAATTGTAAAAGCTCCTCATTTGTTTAAGATATGCTCAGAAGAAAATCAAAGCAAGAGGCTTCCCTAAACCCTTTACAAAAGGCCTTATAAGCAGCATAGATGAAGTCAAAACTCTGCACAGCCACTTCCCTTTGTGGTCTCTAATAATAATATATTTGTGAATAATCCGTAATTAAATGAGAAGAGCATAACATTAATTATTTCACTAGATTGTTAATCAGCAGGGTATTCTATGCCCCCCTCTTCCTAGTAGCTAACCTGTCAGGGTCTAATAATTGTTGCCATGAACAGGGTTGGGTTAAGGTCCCCGAGGAATGCCAATTCTCTTGTTCCATTAGTGAGAGCACATATAGATCATTTTCAGTACTAATCTAGGGCTAAAATCAATTATGTCTCTTGTATTTAAAAATTAAATTGACTCACCATGGGAGTAGGATAAAGGGAAAAAATACACTCCTCCTATTATGTGTAATTACAATTGTAAAACATTTTCCTTCAAAATGTAATTGCTGCCTATAGAGACTAAAGCTGGAGAGCTTAAACTGTTTAGCTGACACATTTGGTTGTCTTTCAGGTTTTTCCTTTGGATTATTTAACATGCTGAAACAGTCTTATAGACTTCTTGACTCTTAAAGGCTCTCAGAAACAGCTCAGGGTTTAAGAAAAACAAAAAGAAGTCTGTACAATGATTTGATTCTATCATCTTATTAAAAATGTGATGAGAGTAATTTATTCTTATATATATTCTAACTATTTCAGGAAGAAAAATTATCAACTACCC
>VYZP01033087.1:0-15461 GCA_013400635.1 Hypocryptadius cinnamomeus
GCCCTGCCAGCAGATGGACTTGGGATGTACACAGAAGATTGGGAGGGAAATGAGGTATTGGGAGAGGGAACATAGCTGGGACAGGTGACCCTTGACTGATCCTTGTCTTTTTTCCACCAGCCATTGGATTGTAAGAAGGATTCTGAATGATAACCAGTTAAGACACTTCCTAAAGCAGAGTGTATTTTGGGATGACTGGTGGTTTTTTGTATTAACCAAAACTGTTCTGCAGTTTTGAATCTTGACTTGTTTTCCCCTGTAATTTTTCTTCTTTCAGAAAGAACCTTTTGCTTTGCAGAGCCAGTACAGAGAGAGAGATGCTGGAAACTTGCAGCACATGGTAAATAATAAGATGGCTTGAATTCCTGATTGAAGCTTTGATTTCATCTTATTCCATGAAATAAACTTATAATGTCGGTTTTCATGAACAAAAAAATATTTGTCAATTCTGGTCAGTAACTGTTGGATTGTGTGAGTTAAGTGAAAAGTGGCAGTACCATTTTAATATCCTATAGTAGTTTGATGACTAATTTAAATACTTAAACACTCCAGCTTTCATTTCTCAGTGAGTAACATAAAGCAGAGGAGTGTTGACAGACATTTTTGTAGTTGGTGATTTGCTCTTTAGATTTATTGAGCTTTAGAGTCCAACTTCATTTGAAAAAAACATTTGAGGTTAACTCTATCTGGAACTCTGTTAGTGGAATTTTTAAGTTCCAGTTTCTTTATTCATAGGGTTGTTTTGGAGATCATGTATCTTTGATTTAGCTTAAAGCTTCACCAAGAATAGGAATTGCAGGTTCTATACATGAACTATGAAACTTATTACTTCTTGTGTGTGTTTAGAAAGCTGTGAATGGAAGGCAACTTACTTGTGGGGCTGAAGAGCTACAGGAACAAGAGGGTCTTCAGCCTGTGTATCCTGTTTATCAGCAAACTTACTACAAAAATTGGAGCAACAGATACCCACAAAACTCAGGACCTGGAAGAGCCTACATCAATCCAAGGGAACATTATGTATGATTTTGTTCCTAGATGTCTTTAACAAGGGTTTTATTACCTTTTGACTCTATGACCCTCATATCTTTTTGGCTTTCATCTCTAAAATAATTGGGGCTTTTTAATGTGTGAAAAAATGTATGGAGAATTTTATGCAGGTAAACCATAGGGAATTTAAAACTTGCCTCTAGTATTTGGTATGTCTGTGTTTTTGTAGTAATATCAATCTGCCAAATGAGGAGAGCCACTTAGCTTTATTAACCTTCACAGTCGTAATATGTATAACCTGTATTAATTGGTTGGCACATGCCAAAATGTAGTTAAGCTTTTTTGCTGGCTATCTCTGAGAGCATTCTCTCTGGATATTTTACAATAACCTTACCCATATAAAAGTGAATAAATATGAGCAAAACAACTGAATCCCTTGTGACGTTAGCAGTCTCAGGCTGAGCCATCTTAGAAAACTTGGGATATGATTTTGACTGGCCTTAGCTGTTGATTTCTCAACCAGCTCTACCTCTCAGTCAAATGAACAACTAGGCTACCTCTCAAATACTGACTGGCTGGTCCATAAACTACACTGTTTGTCTTCCCACCTTATTAAAAGTGAAGCAATTGCCTTACATCAAAAACTTTTTATTGTCTATTGATTCTGCCTGTTGCTGGCTTTGGTTTTACATTTAGGTCTACATGAAACGTAGTTGAAGGAGGTAGATGACTAGGCAGACAGAACTTTCTGTAAGTGTCTTATGTGAAGCTACATCTTACTTAAACTGCTATTTAGCTGTTTTCCCAAGTATGACTCCTCTTTTAGATGCTGCAGAGTTTATTTTCCTTGGTAATAGATACATTCCTTGTTTTTTTTCTCAGTTTCCAACAAAACTGTCATGTCCTGACATTACCAGTGCTAACAGTATCCCACATGAATCTTTTGTGTCTGTGGTAATGCTTAAAAATATGCTCAGGATCTTTATAGAAAAATAAGTTTTCCTGTGAACTAAAAAGTAAATATTTAGCAAGTAAAAATATGTATGTAATGTGTTAGTGCTGAAGTGAGCTCATAGGACAATTTTAAAATATTTTAAGATAGTAGAAAAAGGGGTTGTGTCTAAAATTTGCCAGAGAAACTTAACAGGCTTGAGTATTCTCTATGCACATAAGTACAGAATGATGATTTTTGGTCAGATGACATGAAGGACAGAATGTTAAGAATGCCTGGTGTCATGCTGAACTACCCATTGTACAGAACTGAACATTACTTCTGGGATATTAGTGTGTTTCTCTGCGGATGTTTGGATTTTTTTTAGAGGCAAGAGTCAAGCTGTAGAAGCAGCAGAATTGAAAGCTAGCATAGGTGAGTGTGCTGCAGGCACCTGTATTCAACCTGCATTCATCTCCATCACAGTACAAGTTAACGAGATCCCTGTCGACAGTAGGGTCAGGTAAATTAAATGCTTCTAGTTTGTTGCAGGTAGCAGCTAGAAGATTATGGCGTGTGTGCCTATATTCTGGACCATGTAGAAGTAGGTATTAGCTGTTCTCTTGCTAAGCAGCTTTCTGTTAAATGATGTGCTTGAAGTTGACAGCTGAAGGGATGGCAAAAAGAAAGGCTGGACAGAGCCTGCTTCTTGGGAGCTGTCTTTAAAGCATTGGCACCTTGCTTTTCTCTTAGGGACTGGGCACATTCATGTAAATTGAGCAACTGTTTTCAATTTTAGAGTTTCCTGCTGTATTTGAGACCTAGTGAAGGGTTTGTGTCCCCTCAAACTGTTTTTCAATAATGTTAGTTTAAGTGCTACCTCTTTACATGAGCATTGCCTCACCTATCCTTACATTACTGCGGCTCCAAAAAGCATCAGCTGTCAAAACATTGAAAGAAAACAGTGGCCAAATGAATGACAGAACATGGAGAGGAGCTATACTGCTTAAGATAATTTGATCAATATTACTGAGCAAACTTAATACCTTTGTTTGTTTGTTTTTTTGAAAGAGTTAAAACTTTGGAGGAGGGAAGAATGCTGTCAACAAGGCTATAATTGTTTTTTTAATTTGTAAAAATAGCTTAAAAATAAAAATGTAATCCGACTCTGTTGTCCAAGTTACATATCAACAAACTACAGAAAGCTTGATTTGCAAACTACCCATCAGGATGTAGTTTGCCCTGAAGTCAGTAGGGAAATACATTATCACCTACAGGTTTATTACCTGCGAGAAATGGTTTATTTGTAACTGTTCAGGGACATTTAGTGTATTAGGTTTTTGAAATGTTACTTTTAGGTTTAAGTGTGGCTGGATTTGGGGGTAGGGGATTTGGCATAAAATGCTCAGAAGAGTACAAAATGTCTACTAATTAGGCTTTCTCACTGAAAGGATTGTACATATAGAAGTAAGTTTGATCTGCTTTTGTAAGATGTAGAAAATGTCATTTTTTATTTTTGTACATTTTCAAATGCTTGTATTTGTAATCTGACTGGAATAAAAACATTCCAAATACAAAATTTTCTTCTGTTGTCTAGATTTAAGATTGCTTAAAATGCAAAGTCTGGTAAAATGCATCCACTTTTTTGGTATTATGTTCTGCATATACAACCACAGAAGAAACATGTTCTTTTTCCTAACACTACCAGTTTGGGATATTGTGGTGTTGCATTCTGAAATCCTTTTTAATTTTCATCTTACATAACAGGAAGCATATAGTACTGTGTTAAAAGTGCAGCACTGAGGTGAACGGAGCACCCAGAATCTCTGGTGAGGGAGGTAGAGAAGGAGGGGAAGATTAGTAATTTGCATCTCTAGCATTTGTAAATGTAAACTGTCCTCTGCCCAAGTATCTCTAAATTCTGCAAGGTAGTCTAATTATAAAAAGTATAGGATTTAATGTTTGGAGTATGTCCAGAATGACTGTGGATACGATACAAATGAAAACTAAGAAATTGTACTACTAAAAGTAAGGAAGCACTTAACAAAATATTATTAAAGGACTCCCACTGTCACAAATGATCTAATGTATTGTGTGTTGAGCTCAAGGAAAGCACAATAAAAATGTGTGATAATTCATGAAGAGTGAAGAGAGACTTTTCACCTTCTGACTTGTGTACTTTGTCTTCTTTCTTTCTGGCAATGTTACTGCTCTTTTGTCCTCAGAGGGATGCAAGTTCAGGTGCTATGTTGTTTTATAGGTGATTAAAATTTATTACAGTAACTTTGTAATGCCACAGACCTGAAAGCACTCTATCTGAACCACTGTGTTGTGTGAAGGCTGAGTGAGTGCTGTATCAACAAGTAGTTGCAGAGCAGATGAAATTGTTTTGACAACTTGGGCCACTTCAAAGGTTGCTGACGAGGACAGGCAAAGCTCCAGGTGAAAAAAGAAATGTCTGTGTAGTTTCCTGCTTGACTGCCCTGTGGGAGGTGGCCTGGGGTTTTTTGTCCACCTGTGGTGCATGTCCAGAGTATTGGGAGACTGGGGTTCACTTTCTGACAGAAGGTAAATATATGATATTTCTGCATTTATTAAAAGGCATAACATGGTTCTTGGTGAATAGCTTAATACCTTTAGCTGAATTATATTGCAAATGCACAAAAAAAGCATTGTGAATCTTAGTAGTAATTATTCAAACAATGTGAAAAATCCAAGTAGGATGTGTTAGGTATTTTAATCTGCACTGACAACCCTACAGTGAAATTTTTTCTATACTTGTTTTATGATCCTAGATTTGATTTTATGCTGTATCTAAATCTAGATCCTTCAATTGTCACTAGAAAATAAATTGTATTTAAAAGCCTACAAGTTAAACTGTGACTCTTCTACCCCTTTGTGGGACTAGTAATCAAGACTGTAAATCGGAATTTATTTTGAGACCAAGTTGGAAATCAAGCTTCCTCATCAACTGAGATAAATTCAGCTTCCTCATCAACTGAGATAAATTGCATATCTGTGCAAGGCTACACACAGAATGCATAGAGTGTGCTAAATATATTAAGACATCATTTCAATTTGACTGAGTTTAGCCACAGATTTATTATATTCCAATCTGAAGTATAGTAGCTTAAATTAGACATATTATCTAACAGAGATTTATGGGAAAAAAAACTTCTCTATTACTGATTGTCAGAGGAAAAAGTTTAAGATATGCTATAAAAGATTCCACTGTCTTTTTTTTTTTTTTTTCCCAGTGTTAGATTTTAGTTGTTTATTACTGCTTTGGATCTCTGAATTATTACTTCTAATAGTGTTGCCATATTAGATCCTGTTCCTAGCAAGGTGTGCCTGCAGCTTCAATTTCCCTGACCCTTCATCTTGCCTGTCCTATTAAGAAGTCTTACAGTTCTTTGTATGACTTCAGATATTCTGTGCTTGAACAGCTCCATTCCTTGACAGCAAAGTATTTTGGGCCAGTATTGTTTACCCAGTTCAGCTTATAACAAACTCTAGAAAATGACTCTTTCCCTGCTGATGTGTGGCTAGTGCAGTAGGAGGTTGTGTGTAGTGCAGCAGTATACCCACAAAAGATGCTTCAGCCCTGCCAGTTGCCTCCTGGCTGGTCAGCGGAGAGGAAGACCGTTGTCCAGATCGGGTCTTTGCTGTCACCATAGTGTTTTGTACTCACAAAAAAAAGAATTCAGAGATATACATAACTTTTCTGAACTGCTGTCATAATTTGGGAATAATTGCTTTCAGGCACTATTTGTGGCAAAATCTTAATTCATTGTCAAGTAGAGCAGTTGGATTTCTGTCTTACGTTTGACTAACCTGGCACTTTGAGGACCAGACTTCAGCTACCAACGTGATTGCTCCTATTAGGCAGAAAAACTGAAGGAGCCTGACTTTAATCCCACAATTAACAAAGGTCTTTGCTTCTTTGACATGAATTGAGATGTAAGAGAGAAATGGCTGTGGGCAAATAAAATGTCTTTATTAACTTTAAAATTCAGATTGATGGGTAGCATCAGATGTAGATTGGTTTATCCAGCTAGGATAAAAGGCTTAAGGGGTGGCCAGAGGAAGGAACACACTTTGAGTGCAGTGCTTTAGTAATGCTTGTGACATCTCAATGTGTTGCTTACTTTCATCTGGATCAATTTCTTGTGGCCATAGATACTGCTAATGACCCTGCATTCATGGCAAAAAATCCAAATATCGAGCAAGGCAAAATGTCTTACCGGTTTGCATGTGTTTTAAAGAAGTTTTAAATCTGACTATTAGAAGATTGGTTCTTAAAAGTCCCACTAGCTTTAACAAAAAAGTCAAGCCATCTGCTTTACACTTCCCCCTACCCTGAATTCTTCCTGGGTGGACTTCACACTTTAAGTCATGTGGCACATATGTATCTACTGCATGTAACAAAATTGACTGCTCTCTAATTTTCTAGGATCGGTGTGGCCATTACCAAGGTTTGTGTGGACATAAATACGGTTTTCCAGAATTTCTCGCTGTGGGATTGTTACTCGATCAGCCAGCAAAGCCCCTGGTGTCCTCTGACTTTGTACACTCAATGGTATAAACCAGAACTTGCAAGTTCTCCTTCTTGCCTCTGTTCTTTCACAATGTGTTTCATTCAGTTCTATTGAGGATTAGTAATGAAAGTATTTCACATTAAAAAGTTGTCAGGCATCTTGTTGCTGCTTGTTTCTATTAATTTGGTAGGTTGTCTCTCTCCTATCCCTTCCCTCTACCTTTGCTCCTTCTTCTAGGGTTTTTCTTTGTTCAGTCACCTCATATCTCTCTTTTTTCCAGCTAGGAGAGGTAGCAGTCTCTTCCTTAGCCTCTTCCATTCTTTTTATATTATTGGCTAAATTATTTCTCACTAATACACCTAGTTAGGGCTTTATTAACAAAAAAAAAAAAAAACCAAACCCTGATGCTGTTTTAAGATGGAGAGTAAATTCTGTTTTATTCCATATTTGTCTCTTACCTTTCTGCTCTGGCTTCTTGGGACAGTGTTAGTTAATTTTCAACTCTATATGGAAATGGTTGAGATTCGGTGTTGCTGAATTCTTTTTCTCCTCTTTCATGTTCTGTAACAGTGTCATGGTTTGACACTGGCACAATGCCAGTGCCCCCATGAAAATATACTTTCCCCAGTGGCTACTGTGAGATGTGATCAGAAATAGAGCAAAGCAGGCTCCAACTTAGGAATAAAGGGAAAAACTTTATTAACTTACAATATGTAAAAAGGAACAGACACAGAACTCAGAATGAAAACTTTCCAAAACATTCCTCCTCCCCCCCAGTTTTCACCACAGCATGAAATAAAACCTTAGATTTTCGATCCAGTCACCACCCCTCAGATAATCCAACTCGCAGTCCATTACCACCCCTCAGGTAATCAACTCTCAGTTCATCAAGGAGAGCAGAGTCCCTCTTGTATCACAGGCTTCCCCCGGAAACACAGTTGAAATCTCTTGTGTTTCCATGTCACTTGTGGCACTGCCCGGAGAACATCTGCCCTCATGACCTCTTCCTTCCATGTCCAATGCTCTCACCACTGTGCATGGACCAGAACTGCTTCTAGGGTTCCACTTTTAAGGATGCTTTGCCCAGTTCCAAAACAGCAACAGTCTCAGTTTCGGGACACCAGTCCCCCCCAAATTCACCCCCTGGGGCCGAGGGGCCTCGTGAACAGAGATCTTCCTCTCCGTCTCTGTTCATGCCACTCCTTCACATAACATCACTGCACTCTTGGCTCCAAGCCATTGCCTCCCGCTAAATGCACTCTCAGTGTTACATGAAAACATGGGTCTGTCCATGGCTATACATGAAAAGAGTCCAGCCAAAAGCCACTCCATCATCTCCTCCCACCTAGTATTCTTCTCAACTTCTTCTGACGTCTTCCACTTGCACAAACTTTCATCACACTTGCCTATTTTGTTCTGTTTCATCTCTATGTCTCTGCTCACTCAGATCCAGGAGGATCAGTATTTGTAAGGTTTCCATTATTCAAGAAAAGGGTTAAAATCTTCGCCTCTGTCTGTCCAGAACTCCCACAATGGCTGGGCACCTTCTTGCCGAATCCCCCACTTCTCGGCTGGCCGAGCTGCCAGCACGTGATATCACATTCCAAGGCAGCACAGGCATGGGCACTCTCTGTCTCTGTCTCTCTCCTGGGGGAGCGGGGGGAGGGGGGACCGGTGCCTCTCAATGTCCTTCCACCCTTCCATCTTGCAAAGCCTCCACCCCACTCCTCTGCCCAAGCCTACCTCACTCCATCCACATGGCTTCCCCTCCCCCACCCAGCTGGGCAGGGGAGGTCTGACCTCCTTCACAGACCAGAACCAAGACGGTTCTCCTGGGCATTCTCTGCTCTTTTAACCCCCTGTGTTCTCAGAGGCAGTCCATACCTTCAGTGGCCAAACCAGGTGCCAATATTCAAATCCAAGCACTGATTGGTTTGACCACAACCTCCCAAAAAACCTCACTTCCTTCTCAACCTAGGACAAACAGCTTGAGGGATGTGGTGTGTCTGTGTTTAACTCCAAGAAATTTTCAAAGTGGAAAATGGGTAACTTGTTAACATCAGGTATTCTCGTTACAGCTGGACAAATTAGGAGGATTGACATTGCAGATGGTTGAATCACCTGACTTTCAGGTGATGCGTGATGTAGAGTAAGCAAGAAAAATGGCAAATGTGGAATGGAGCTCAGAGGAAACAGTTCCTGCTTATACAGGAAGGTGACATTTAGACTACTTGCCTATTGCCTTCTTGAGACAGAATAGCTGGTGATAATAAAGCATAATAAAGTATAGTATGATGATAACGTAATAGTAGGGCTAGGAATCAGCAAACAGAAAAATATTGTTCTCTATCAAAGCAGTGACTCTCTGTTTTCTGAAAGAATTTTAAATGAACCAAAGGTTACCACTGTCTACAAAGCTCCTCAGTTTCGGATGTGTCCTAATAGCAGGAAGAATCTGGTTAATCTGGATGTTGATGCTACTTAGCTGATTGTTGCAGGTTATATAGTAGGTTATCCCAAAGCCAGTTTGGAGACAAAGTGAGAAATTTAGAACTTTAACTTTCAAATGTGTTACTGTGAAATCACATCCAAGTTTCACCATCTGCTTAATGTGGGATCTGTATACAGATTAATTAGCCACATAGCTGTGCCCTAGTTTGTCCAACGATTCATCTAGAAAGCCAAAGATAATTGGATTTCTAGTGTCACTGATCACACTCAAGTGTGTGATTTGCACAGCAAGTGTGATTGACCCCATGTGTATCTATGTGAAATAAACTGCCCAGTGGATACTTGTATCTAAAAGCATTGATTATACAGTAAGTAGTTTGAGTTACTGTATTGGGAAATAATTCAGTCTTTTTAACTGAAGAAAATCTAATTAACTAAGAAAATCTATTCTTTTAAAGAATGCTGAGGGAGGGGGGTGGAAGAAGCTGCTGTCAACCCCCCAGAATACAAAGTCTAAGCTGAAAGTCGAAAACAACTTCAACTACAACTGAATAGCCACAGCAAGCAGTGGCATTGGCTTCTCTTGTAATGGAAGCTTCAGCTTTCAGTTAAGTCTTCCTCTTGAAAGAATACTGGAAGACAGAAGACGAATCAGAGCTTCGCAAGCCTTTGCTTGGAAAAGCCATCAGCCTTTGGTGTCTAAAGACAAAGCTGGGGATGCACAATGGAGATACCTGAATGCTGCATGTGCTCACTGCACCTTTGACTTTCACTCCCACTTTCCCTGTTCTGTGAGGCTGCCTGGGAACCTCGGCAGAGGGGCTTCTGCTGCAATTCAACTTCTCTTGACATGAGGAGTTGGATTTAACTCTGGACTGCTTTCTGCCTCCTCTTGCCCTGTCCCCTCTGCTGACACTTTTAGCAATATTTTGGGATTTTTTTTTTTTTTAATTCCTAATGTTCTAGAGTTAAAGGAGCTGATGTTGGTGAGCTTCTGAGATGGTGACTTCGACAAACTGTGGCAGACCATGGTATGATTATGTAGTAGCAGCCTAAAGGAGGTCCTGAGATGTTTGGAGCTGCTTTGGACCTACTCCAGCACTGTTGCAGTGCAACCCTTGGGGCTCTTGAGGATGGGTGAAGAGACAGGGATCTTGACTCCATGTTTCAGAAGGCTGGTTTATTATATTATGATATATATTATATTAAAATGCTATATTAAAACTATACTGAAAAGGATAGAGAGAAAAGATCCATCAAAAGGCTAGCAAGAATAGAAAAGGAATGAATAACAAAATCCTGTGACTGCTCAGAGAGTCCACACAGCTGGACCATGATTGGTCATTAAGTAGAAACAATCCACAGAATTGACCAATTGAACAAGCACCTGTTCCACAGCAGCAGATAATTATTGTTGATATTTCTCTGCTGAGGCTCCTCAGCTTCTCAGGGGAAAAATCCTGGAAATAGGATTTTTCATAAAATATCATGGCTACACAGAACAATTTGACAAGTACTATGAAGCAGTTCTGACATGCGTCAAAAGAGCTTCCTTAGGAAATCCCATGGAGTCATAGAGGTGGTAGTGCTTTTTTTCTGCTGTTGATGTTTGGTTACAGCTCACACCATAATGTTCATAGGCAGATGGCATTTAATTTGATCGCTTTTGATTACAATTCATGTCTTCCAGTTCCTGAGTAGACATTTGGTAAAGAGGGGAAAAAAACCTACTGAGGTGATATGCAAGTAAACTTTAATCTGAAATGAGCATGTTAAGGGCTATGCTTAAGCAGTTTCTATGGGAGCTCACTGATAGTTTAGAAAAAAGTCAGACAAGCTAGGCACTTACCATTATGTGCTGAGCTATAGAAATGCCAAACCTTGCAAAAAACTGGGAAGAAATTTTTTTAAATTACATTGAATTCCCCTAACTCCTGGTGTCCAAGTTGCTGCTTCTGTAAATAAAAATATTTCATTGATGTCACACAGTAGTACTTTTTTTTTTTTCCTTAAGATTCAGGGAAATAAGCAGAAGAAAATTCTTGCAAGGTTCCTACACACAGTATGTATATGATGAGATGCATGTTGATTGATGCAGTTCAGGAAACCATCTGTTCCCTGTCACGAACTCCATCTTGGCATTTCTTACAAGTTTAATTGTGTCAATAATAGTACACTGCAACAGCAAATGTTTTCTGGCTTTTATAACTGGAATTTTGGAATTCTCTAGGAAATCTAAGTATTTCTCATATTTCTTCTGAAGCCTATTTATTACTTCCTCTTCCAAAGATAGGTTTGCTGCTCCTCCGCATTTAACTAAGCATTGCTTTATTTACTTGGAGACAGAAATTTAATTTTGAAATATAAGGTCACTGTTGCCCATGCTTGACAGACATAACTAACAAGTTCTGAACAAGACCTCTCTATTTGGGACTTTGATTAACCTGTCCCCTGCCCTTTTTGACTTGGAATCTGAAGTCTTTTTACTGAGCTTTGTATTTTCTGTAAGTCTGTGCATTTAGCACATGTATTTGTTTTGAATCACAGTTAATTTAGACTTATACACCTGACATTTTTGAAGATGAAACTGAAAAGAAGGGAAAAAAAAAAACCCACATAAAAAAAATTACCAAACTGGGTGCTGGTTTATGCTGGTATACCACCCAAGTGCCAAATGACCATTTTAAGGGCTACCACTGAAGTCCCACTTGTTTACTGGAGCACTAAACAAGTAAGGCTGAAGGGAATAGTGATTGTTGAGGACTACTGTGCATTTGGATAGCACTCACCCTATCTCAAGATAGCTTCCATTGTATTAAGAGCTTGTATCTCACCCTGATTAGCAACAGGAAATAATTAAAATATAATCAGGCTCTCTTCATTAGAAATGTTCTTGAATACTTTGAAAACTGTCACATAACTGTCTTCAGAACTGAATGTTCCTATAAATAAAGTAAAAAATAATATTGTGTCTCCGATTTTTTTTTTCCCATGCATGTTTGGCTCTAATACCAGGATAAGCATACACTGGTTTTGCAAATGCAGAATACTAAAGCATTTTGGATATTTACGTAGACTCAGACAGCAGGGACAGCCCTTCCATAAGGCTGAAATTCCAGAAAGTCACCATTTCAAGTCAGCTGGTGAAGGGATAGAGATGGAGTTCAGCCTAGGTGAAAAATGTATTTAACTCTGAGGCATTGGTACATTGATACAGGTAAACTGCTTGTCCTGCTGTTTGGATCTCCCCTGGCTTGGGCGAGTGCCCAAACTGAAGTCTTTTTTTAGATAAAAAGTATCAAAGGTACCTTTTTGTATGTTTCCCTCTATGAATTGCTCTGCTGTTATTGAAATGCTTCTTATTCAAAAAATATGTTCAGTGAACACATGGGGCTGCCTGTAATAAGTTTTATGTATCTTCAATTAAAGCAATAAATGTCAGGACAAAGTGATTGTGCTTCCCTTTTAAGCCTGTACAGTTTGTTACCAAAGAAAACTGGTAGTTACTGCGAGGTAGGTGGTCAGTGCTGCTGCCCTTATTGGCTCTGTGATTGCCTGGAGTAATTATTCTGCAGCTTAACATTTGTGCAATCAGCTGGAAGATACAGAGGAATACAAAATTATGTGATTCTCAAGATACAATGCTGCTGTGCCCCTTCAAGTGAATTTTCTCTTTTGAACCATCGATTTTTCCTGGTTTTTCCTGTTTGAGAGAGCACTGCGTGTACAGTGGCGTTGCTTAGTCAAAACTGAAACACTTCTTTGTTTCCCAAACTGCGAACCTTGGAAAAAACATAGATGAAGTTCTAATTTGAGCTGATACTGAAATTTTTCAAGAGAACCCACACTTCCATTCACCCTTTGTGAAATCTGAAGATATGTGGTTTTATTGTGAAGTGAAACCTGGTTGCATTCTGCAGTCTTCTGCAAATTCTGCATGTCAGATTACAAGGCAAAAAAATGTCCTGCAACACAAGTAAGTTTTAGGTTTATTTCTGTGCTGTATTAAGTTTGTGTTCTTCATCAGTATCCTCCATCACTCATGTCTTTGCCCTTAATAGCTGTCTCTCAGAAATTTATTCAGCTATAATACTTCCTAATAATTAAGGAGGTTTTTTCTGAAATTTTCCATGTTTTTTTTTTCTGGTAAATGAAAGTTACAGTCTAGCCAGAGAATAGATCTCCCTTTAATTACATATTTGTTGATAATGCCACTTCTCCCTGTTTGCATGAATGCACCTCAGGATGCAAGAGTGAACTGAGGAAAGAAAATCCTATTCCATCAGGATGAGACACCTTCAGCAGCTGTAAAAGGTACTGCAAGGGACTCTGTGCTCAGAAATGTGCTCCTTGGTGTGGTGTGGTCTGTCACAGAAGAGAGTGAGACAACAGATAGAAGCTGTGAGACAGCACAGTGGCTCTGCCTGAAGCTGATGGCTTAGCAGGTGATTTTGGTTAATACCTTACTAGTGCAAGCCACACTGGATGTGCCCTGTGCACCCCACACATCCCTGCTGAATGCTGGGATGAGCTGTCAGCTCTGGCAGGCTGCTTCTGTGCCTTTGAAGTGAAACCATATAGAGTGTGAGTGCAATTAAGGCACTACTGCTTTTGCAGTTGCTTGCCATTCCAGATGACTAAAGATGCCCTGAGTACCTAAGGAATTGCTTAAAATATAATGATGATAATCTTAGTGAACACAGGAGAAACTGGTGGGGTGCTTTTCTCAGATAGAATCATGTGTGGTGCCAGAATAGCCTCCTGATACTGAACTGATGGTGTGAATTTACAAATGAGGAGAAGGTTTTCTGAAAAGAAAGTGTCTTACTTTAGCTTCAACTGCACACTTGCTTCGTTTTAGAAGTCTGGGATTTTTTTGTCATCCATAGTCACTACAAGAGACTTGCCAATTTCTGTCTTGTATTGGAAGGGCCGAGATAGACAGAGTGCTGCATAAGGGGCTTCACAAACAGAACTGGCCTTTTCCCTTGGCCTGCTGACCAGGGCACACTGCTGCAAGGTGCAGTTCACCAGTGCACCCAGATGTCTTCCTGCAGAGGCCAACACTTGCTCTGTGCTTTCCCAGTTCCTGCATTTATTATTGTATGGATCAACCTGAGCATCTATAACTGAGGAACTGAATCCTGCCGTACAGTTGGTTTGATACACGTGTGCTGTGCATAATAGTTTTGATGGGTAGTTGTAGCAGGCACAGGGCCTGCAATGGCTCCTTGGCGTTCTGAAGCCTGAATTAGGAAATGCAAAGTCACGATGACTAGGGCCTTAGAAGCCCCTTTCTTCTGCCTTCGGAGCCCTGCTTATCTTTCTGTAAGCCTATAGGTCACTTTCCCCTGACCCTTACTATTGGACCATTCCCAAAACCCCTGTAAGGTATAAAAACCCCTGCTTCTGCCCAGCTCGGGCAGAAGAGCTGTCACTGGGACCCTTCGTGGAAGACTCAATAAAGAATTCTTCGGACCCCCACACAGCACTTCTCCTCTCTCCCTTCGTCTGCCTGGCACCTAGCAAGCTAAAAGAGCTGAGATCACTGAATGAGTTGATAATCACTAAAAGAGCTGATATCACTTGAGCTTGCTAAGGTTGCCTGCGGCTAGCAGCTGCTTGGGCTCTCTGGAGGCTGAGCATGACTGAGCTATCCGGGGGCCACGGCAGCCCACCGGGATACACCGGCTGGCATCAGCCGTGATAAACTGGCGACCCAAACAGTGCAAAAATCCTGGAGCAGCATCTCTTTGAGATTGTGTCTGCCTTCGATCGCCAGGACTCCCTGAAGAAGAGATCTTCATTTTAGAAGGACTTTTTGAAGGGGTATCAAGCCGACCCTCACTCCAGACATCTGGACGAGTGTCCAAGGAGACTTGATTTGAGCAGACCACCTCCAGCAGACTTGACCCACATCTGCCTGAAGAAGTGTAAGTTTTAAAACAGCCTTTATTGCGCACAAAAAATTCTTTTTTCATTGGATCCTTTTTTTTGGTTTTTTTTTTCTTTTTTTCTCTTTTTTCTGCTGGCAGGTAACAGAAAAAGGGGATCAAAGCTTAATACTTTAAAACAATCCCAGAATGAGAGAGATTTATATTTATATAAATATATTTAATACTAGAAATCCTATCTTCTAACAACTTTTCTTTTTCTAAAGGTAACCTTTCAAAAACTAACCTGAAAAAATTTATAAACTGGATTCTTTCCCAGTTTCCAGATACTAACACAAATATAATTACACTAAATTCCTTTTGGGACACAATTGGGACCAGGATATATACCCTTCAAACTAACCAAGACTTTTCTGTAACTCGGTTTATCCCTATATTTCACCAAAACTGTAGAAAAAAACTAACAAAAAACCCTTTAATTCAGAAGGCGAGAAAGCCTTATCTGTTTCACCAGATTCCTTTCTTTCAAATGCTAATTGTGCTGATAACATTCCTTTTCCCTCAGCCCGGGAACCCAGTACACCTTCCCTGGATCCTAGCACCGTTACTACCACCGTTTCACCCCCTACCCCACCCCCTGCGCCGCTCCCCCCATCCCCT
>VYZP01033089.1:0-20410 GCA_013400635.1 Hypocryptadius cinnamomeus
ATCAGAAGGCTAGCAACAATAGAAAAGGAATCTATAACAAAATTTTGTGACTGCTCAGAGAGTCCACACAGCTGGACCATGATTGGTCATCAAGTAGAAACAATCCACATGGACCTATGTGGTTGCACCTGTTGCATTCCACAGCAGCAGATAATTATTGTTGACATTTCTTCCTTGAGGCTCCTCAGCCTCCCAGGGGAAAAATCCTGGGAATAGGATTTTTCATAAAATATCGTGGCTACAGACCAGAGTCTAGACTATTGAGAGCAAGTACCCCTCTGCTCAAGAGAGAGGGTACAAACCACAAGGTTTTTTGCTGTGTGACCCCAGAGAGGATGTGAGGAAGTGAAATGAAAAACCCACCTCTGTGCTGGCAGCACAGGTACATGAGTTGAGAGGAAGAACAAACATTATAGGAAACTCTTCAAGAATAAACACAGCTCCAGTTTCCAATGGGTAAGTCCTCAGAAAGAATAGAAGGGCTGATGTTGCTTCTGGTTCAATTGAAAGGATCTCCAGTTCATATTTACAAGAAATATTAATAGGTAGCATGACCAGAACTATAGACACCCTGCCTCCAGCCAGGTGGAGGAAAGGAACAACTTAATCTATTGGACTATGTGGATCCAATGGCTTGGTTCCTCAGACCCACAGAGTGTAAAGATTTAGATGACCGCAGAGCACAATGTACCCTCATGCCATCAAGATATGAAGGGGCAGTATCCATTTCTATTCCTGGGGTGATAGGGGGAACTGAACAGCTGACTGTACTGGAAGCTGAAGTGACCCTGTCTGAGAATGAATGGCAAACACACCCCATTGTGACGGGCCCAGAGGCCCTGTGCTTCCTTGGCAGAGATTGCCTCAGGTACTTCAAGTATCCAAAAAGGGCATCGTTGGGCTTTTGAGAGAGCTGCTGTGGAGACAGAGGAAGTTAGCTGAATATCTTGTCTGGTCTCTCAGAGGACCCTTCTGCTATGGGAGTGCTGAGGGTTGAAGAATGAGAGGTACCAGTCACTACCACAGCAGTGCACCATTGATAACCCCACACCAGCCAGGGCTCTGTTAACCCCAGCCATGAGATAGGTTCTGCAGATGCAGGGAGTCAGCAGCAAGACACTCACCCTTTAGTGGTCCTTCACAGCCAGTGTGTAAGTGCAGTGGAGAGTGGAGGCTGACAGTGAGCTATCATGATCTGAATGAAGTCACACCATCCCTGAGCGCTGCTGTGGTGAACATGTTGGAGCTTCAGTACAAGCTGTACACTCTGTAAACATTTCTGTAAATTCTGTCATTAGTATTGTTGCTGTTACAATTTGTTGCCTTATTCCATTGCTGTTTCCAATAAATTGCTCTTATCTCAGCACATCACCTTTACCCTTTGTGATTCCAATTCTCTTCTCCATCCCACTACAGGGGAAGAGGGAGGGAAGGAGGAAAGGAAGGAAGGAGGGAAGGAGAGGAGCAAGTGGCTCATGAATTGGAGTGTTTCATTGGGAACACTAAATTGAGGAATACCATTCCTAAACCATGACAGATGACTGTTCTGGAGTAAAATTAATGACATTTTAAAGTGCATCATTGGATAATTAAAATATTGTTTTCATATGCATCTCACTGGTATTATATAACACAACAACTTACATAACTCTCTTACATAACAGCTACAGTCATAACAGATAGTAAACACAAAACAGATAATAAGCTAAAGCTTTTGGTTTACTGTGATTTTAAATATATTAGAAGAAGGTTTTTATAGCAAGCTTATACTTATGCTGTGGAAATGGTGATACAGCTATTTGCAAAGGTTGAACACAGCTAAATTTGTGTTTCCTCTTAATGAATGTGGCACAGCAAAATTTACAAGACCCTTCATCAACTCCATTTGTAGTAATTGTAAATCTTTGAATGTGACTACTTGAGCAATTTTTAAAAAAATATTAGTATTTGAGAGTATTTTGCCATTAAAATTGTTTTCACAGGTCAAGACCTAGAGATGATACAACTGTGAACTCTGGAAGACTGTACAAATCAGAGAAAATTAGGGTGTCTCATAAAGTTGCTGGTTTTCCTCCAAAGGAATAATAAAATATGATATGGCCATCTACAAAAAGAGTGAGAGGAATTGAGTAGTGGCTGGACCTGTTGAGTTCTGGAGAAACAAGTAGTGAAGGTTCTAGAGTAATTAATTGATACAGAACTGAATTTTTATACCCAGTTGGAGCAGGGACAAATCCTAAAAAAATATATTTCTGTCCTACAAGACAAACTTTTTCTTTAAATAAATACTCTTTCTTTCTTTTTCTTGGATAACTTATTTCAGTGAAGATATTACAGCTTAATTTTTAAAATAAAAATGCCCTTTTAAATAAGGTGGAAAGATGAGAGAAAATGCTGAAATTTTGAAAAATACGTTAAAAAATATTTTAGATTTTTTTTTCAGAGAAAATGGAGAGAAATTTTCACAGGCTGAAGACCAGTTTATCTATAGGTACCAGAAGCCCTGGGCAGCCAACCAGGTGAGGAGGTAATAGTGCTAGGAGCAACTGAGGGTGATGAAACAGCTCCAGGGAGCCACTTGGAGCACAACAACCAGGGGCATGGTACAGCAGTGAGGTCATAAGTTTTTGCAGGTGAATCAAGGAGGAAGGTCTCTTCTCTGACCATCCAACAGAGGCAGCAGAGAGACTCAGTAGATGGTAAGAAAGAGAAGGAGAGCTCCTGTTAGCTGCTGTCTTATTGGAGTCAGTTATAACTTTCATCAGTTATGGCGCTGCTGACACGCTGTAAAGCCCAATCCCCTGTAGCTTCCAGGGTCACTGAACCAGTCACGTCAGAAGCCTCCAGACAGACAGACCTGCTGATCAGAGATGGCTGCCAGGAATGCCTGATGCCTTTTCAGGAGGCTGCAGCTGACAAGCTGCTCTTTTGCAGGAATCATGCTGTGGTTGAGGAGCTGTGTCACGAGGTGAAGGAGCTAGAGGTGACACGAAGGCCAGCTTGGCTGAAGAGAAATATTCTCTTGGACATAAGGCAAAAAAGGAAGTTGTATGCCCAGTAGATGCAAGGTCAGGTGAAATGGGAGGAATACAGAGATGCTGTTGCCACTGTAGGGATAAAATTCCTATACCCAAAGCTCAGCTGGAATTAAAGCTGGCCAGAATCATAGGGGAAAATAAAAAGAGATTTTTCAAATATATTAATGGCAAAAGGCAGTGTAAAAATAACATCAGCCCATTACAGGATGAGGATGGTCACCTCACAAACAGGGGCAGGGACAAGGCAAAGGTATTCAATGCAGTCTTTGCCTCTGTCCTCAGCACAGATGATGAACCAAGGATTTTTCAGTGACCTCAGCTGGAGAACTGTGGCTGTGAGAATGATAAATACTCAGTCAACTCTGAAATGGCATGGGATCAGCTGCATGTCTACAAATCTATGAGGCCTGATAGGATATATCCAAGAATCCTCAGATCTGGCTAACGATATAGCAAAACTTCTCTAGATGCTTTTTGATAGATTGGAATATGGAGAATATGGGAATATGGGGAATATGGAATATGGAGATGTCCTCGGGAATATGGAGAATATGGGGAATATGGAGAATATGGAATATGATGTCCTCAGGAATATGGATATGTCCAGCTGATTGGACGCTGGTGAACATTACCCCGGTTTTCAAGAAGGGCAAGCAGGAGGACCCTGGAAACTACAGGCCTGTCAGTCTCACTTTAGAGCCTGGTAAAGTTATGGAGAAGATTCTTTAGGGAGGTATTGAAAAATAACTCAAGGACAATGCAGTCATCAGTCATAGCCAGCACAGCTTCATGAGAGGAAAGTCCTGCTTATCAAACCTGATTCCTTTTTTTGACAAGGTAACCCACCTAGCTGATCAAGGGAAACCAGTAGAGGTAATCCTTTTGGATTTCAGAAAAGCTTTTGATGCTCTCTCTCATAGTATCCTTATGGATAAAATATTCAGCACACAGCTGGGTAAACACATCATGGGTGGGCAACTGGATCAGGGATTTGGCACAAAGGGTGGATGGGGTGACATCAGACTGGTGATCTATCACAAGTGGGGTTCCACAGGGCTCCATCTTAGCCCTGTGCTCTTCAACATCTTCATAAATGGCCTGGATATGGGACACAGGCCTGGAAGGTATACTAAGCATATTCACAGATGATACAAAATTGGGATGAGCTGTTGGCTCCCTCGAAGGCAGGGAGGCCCTGCAGAGCAATCCTGAAAAATTAGAGGACTGGGCAATCACTGACCATATTAAATTCATTCAACAAGGAAAAGTGCCAGATTCTGTTGCTTGGATGAGTAAATCCTGGATGGATGGACAATGTGGGGAATGAAATGCTGGAAAGCAGTGCCATGAAAAGGGACCTGGGGATTCTGCTCAGTGGCAAGTTAAACATGAGCCAGAAGTGCCCTGGCAGCCAGGAGGGCCATGCATGTCCTTGGGTGCATCAGGCCCAGCATCTGCAGCTGGGCAAGGGAGAGGATTGTCCTGCTCTCATTTGCACTGTGGCAGCCTCACCTCCAGTGCTGGGGGCAGTTTCAGGCACCACAATATAACAAAGAAATTAAGCTGTTACAGAGCATCCAAAGAAGGGCCATGAGGGTGGTGAATGCCCCTGAGGGTAAGCTGAGGTCACCTGGTCTGTTCAGCTTGGAGAAGAGTAGACTGAGGGGAGACCTCTTTGCAGTCTGTAACTTCCTCGTGCATGGAAGAGGAGGGGCAGACACTGATATCTTCTCTGTGGTGATCTGAGATAGGATCTGGGAGAATGGCATGAAGTTTTGTCAGAGAAGATTTAGGTTAGACATTAGGAAAAGGTTTTTCATCCAGAGGGTGGCTGGGCACTGGAGCAGGTTTCCTAGGAAATGGTCACAGCAGCAAGCCCGAAAGAGTTCAAGGGTTTTGACAATGTTCATGAGCGCATGTGATTCTTGTGCTGTGCAGGGTGAGGAGTTGGGCTCAATGGTCCTTGTGAATCACTTCCAACTCAGTATATTCTGTGATTCTGTGATTCTCTGATTTTTGTACGGGAAAATGTATTTGCTCATACATAGGATAGAAAAAAATTAAAGAAAAATGTGGAATGGGAGAACTTCTGGCCTGTTGGTTAAATCAAAAGAAGTAGATCAAAAATTTGCTCAAGTTTCCACTATAAGAGGCAAAAAGAATTAATGAAATTTATAAAACTTTAATATTAGTTTTGGCATTTCATAATTAATCTGGTGGGGAAGAGTATTAACTTGTCATCTCATATGCTGTTGCAGTAGGAGCTAGAAATGCCCGACCAAATAACTCCTGCTCCACCATTCCTATTACAATTAGTCAAAGATACATGAAAATGCTTGTGAAATCTTGTTTGTATCTTTTCAATGTTATATAACCTAAAGATAACATTGAGAAAGGTATTTTGCCATGTGCAGCTAAAGAAGCTCCTCCACAAAAGGCTTATGGTGATTCCTCAGGTGAAGTCTCCTCTTTTACCAGCAGGATAGTGTGTTCAGGGAGATTTTTCTTCTCACAACCTGAATTTTGTGTCCTCTATTCCAAAAGGTAAAGAAATACTAATGGCGTGTTGAAACCAGAGGGCAAGTGAAGTTTGTGATGACAGAAATGGGTCTTGCATTTTAGACAAAATTAATTAAAAATTGAAAAATATGTGTAAGAACTGAGGGGAGATACAAACATGCAAATTCTGTGATATAAAGACAATACAAATAAATAATAATTTAAAGAGTTCAGCTTGAAAGAAATCACTGTCAGCTGTTGATTTCAATCTCCTTTTCTACTTCAACAGTAGATCCAAGGTACCAGGGTTTTTTTCACATTATATTTTATCCAGGGACAAAGAAACTCCAGCCACCTTAGGCAGCCTGTTGCAATGCCTAACCATGCACAAGAGGTTTTTTCTTGTGTACAACTTGAATTACTTCTTTTGTAACATGTGACTATTGATTCTTGCCTGTTTTTGGTGGACGTCTGGCGGGGATTTATCTTCTCTGTCACTCCACTTTTGGTTATCAAATATAGCAGAGAGGTGCTCCTCAAGCCTTCTCTTCTCCAGTGTTCTGTTTTAAAAGTAAACGGGCAGGAGAAATGAACTCCACTCAACTATCTCAAGAGAGATTACAGGTCAGAATTACAATTTACATAAGAGATTACAATAAACACAATACAGGGTAAACTGGTTATAATCTACAAAGTCTGAGTACAACCTGGCACCCTGTTGGTCAGAGTGATGGTTGCAGTCCTGTTTAAGTGATAGCTGCAGTCTTGCAAAAGCAGTGGTCACAGTCTTGTGAAAGTCGTGGTCACAGTATTGTTGAAGTTTTGTCAAGTAGTGATGTTTGAAATCCCCAAGCCAAAGATTATACATGTTCAGGTTCAGGTGGGACTGCTCAGTACTTTCCCCTGGGTGGGATTTCACAATTGATGGTGTAATAATTCTGTGAGTAATGGGATTTTTTTGGGAATCTTTGATGGTCTAAGTAATCACAGCTACCTATCATGCTAGTGCCATTGACTCTATTATGGCCATTAGCAGAAATGATCCCTCAGGCTGGGTATAAATATGCACGAACTTCCCCAGAGAAGCGTTATCACAGCTAAGTCATTGATGTGAAGAAAAAAGAAACTCTACCCTGCCTCAAAGGGTTGCCTCTTTTTCTTTATCTCATCTAACACCCAGCTTGTAGCCTGAGGTGTCAGGTGTGCACTAGGCAGGTCACCAGAAATTACAGGGGTGGGATGGGGTGGCAAGCTGGATAACTGGCACCCTACTCCTGTAACCAGGACATTTAGGTAAATTATTTCAACTCCTTTAGCCTTTATTCATGGTCACTCTACTCCAGCACCCTGTCTTACTGCCCCCACTCCTCCAGAATTCTCCAAAATGTCAGTCTGTCTTGTACTTGGAAGTGCAAAAGACACAATGTTTCATATGCATCTTCCATCCATCCATGCATTCATCCATGCATTCATCCATGCATCCATCCATGCATCCATTAATCCATGCATCCATTAATCCATGCATCCATTCATCCATAAATCCATCCATGCATCCATCCATGCATCCATGCATCCATGCATCCATCCATCCATCCATCCATCCATCCATCCATCCATCCATCCATCCATCCATCCACCCACCCACCTCAGTAATACATAGAATCATTAGAGTTTTTAGGTTAGAAAATACCTGCAAAGTCATTGAGTCCAGCTGACACTGCCAAGCCCACCACTAAACCATGTTCCCAAGTGATACATCTGCATGCCTCCTACATCCCTGCAGAGATGGTGACTCCACCACTGCCCTGGCCAGCCTGCTCCAAAGATTGACAATCCCTGTTACGTGTGGTCTTGTTTGCAGCAACAGTATATTGATGGCTTGGTTCATCTTGTTCACTCACTCATCAAGTTCTTTTTAAATAATTTTGCTTCATGGCTAGCAGTTAAAAATTTCCATTACTTAAAAACGTAGCCTTGAACTTATTAAAGTGAAGTTCTTCCATCACACTAACTCTAGCTTCCAGCATTGAGTATTAAAAATCACTCAGAGGACATTTATTTTTACATGACTTGTCAAGTGGCATTGTAAATAAAAGAAGATACAGACGTGTAATAGTGAGGAATGAAAGCAAGGTTTGTGAGACTTTCAGGGTCTTCCATATAAGTATTGTAGGTATTATAGTTAGCTTTGCTGATTTTTTGTATCATTGACAATATAGATCAGGTAAAAGATGCTTTTCTCATAACACAAAGTCAGTGTTGGGTAACTTCTGCAAGTATTTACTTTTTCAATGCAGAGAAGCAGTATCTGAAAAAATACTGATTAGCTCACTGGTTGCAGAACGTGTACAGAGTTGTGCAAGAGAATTTGACTGGACTTAAGAAAGAATTTGGGGCCACAGCCAAAACAAGAGCTTGTTGGGGAAGAATAACATTGTAGCTTTTGATCTGCACCTGCAAAGGGCATTGCTATATCTTACGAAGCACCAGGTGTAAGACTTACAGAATCTCATATTATGTCAAGTTGGAAGGACACATAAGGATTGACTCCAACTCCCTGCTCTTCACAGGACTATCTAAAACTAAATTACAATACTAAGAGCATCAACTAGATGCTCCTTGAAGGTTCAATGGTGTTGCTGAAAGGATAGGAAGGTACAGTCAAAATAATATCCCTTTACTGGGCTTTGGACAGCAGAGCTCTGAAAATTTCTCACTACTTATTTCCTTCATACTCTTTAATCCTGTGCCTGATCAAGGACTTGTTGTCTTGTAGCATGGGAGCAGAACAGATTTGGACTTGTCATAGGTAGAAATTCTATTTGGAGTGCAGTGTGGATTTAGCCTTAAACTACTCATATCTTCACGGAGAAATTTTGCAAATACAGCCTGTTACATAACGGGTATGTGCATTCTAAATAAATAGTACCGTGTTTTCTGAAAGTTGAGTTGGTTTGCCTCCACCATGGAAGCACATGATTGTGCTTTAGATTGATGTGCTTTAGATTAACTTCAAATCAGTGAAACAACTACGTATCAAGTGATTACCAGCCAAAACTCTTGATACACCTTCATAATTTATGGAGAAAGGCATACTTTCTTCTAGCTTATAATCAGGAGCTGCAGTGCATCACTTCTTGCTGATACCCCTCTCTCATCAACGATGGTGTTGGGTGCCTATAGCAGCCAGCTTTGGCTGCATAATTTAATGTTCAGGTGACTGAAGCTGGGTGCATTGTGTCTCACTCTAATGTCTGCTCTCCCAAAGACTGGGCAAGACAGCTATGCTGAAGTTCCTTGCCCAGGAAGTTGGTTGGAGGAGGGGGAGTAGTTGGCCGACAAGCATGAGAATGGTGTTAAAAGGCCAGGATGCAATGACATGAAGAGGTCCAAGCATAAGACTGTTCCCAAAACCAGATTCTCTGTTTTCATCTCCATTTAGCAAAACAAATTTATCTTCTTGACTATGTGCAACAACCATGTAGTGAGCATGACTGAGTGGGGTCTCATTCCACCTGCACTTCAGCTCTTTGCAAGTGTAAACTCACTAAAAAATAATTCATACAGTTGTATTAGTTTGTAGATCTGCAATTTCCTGGATGCAGAATTATCTAGGTATATGTCACGCTCAGTGCCTCTTTCTTCATACTTCCCCCTTAATTTTTTTACATATGGTAGATGGAATTAACTAGAACATTGTCTGAGGGTGTTTCTCTTGATGCTCCTGGACATTTCACATCTCTATTCCTTGATGCATCATTTAAAACATACACTGATTGCTTTGGGTAAACTCCTGGGTTTAAAAGTAAATTACAGTAAATAAAAAATAATTAGTATTCAGCACTCAAATAGCAATTTCATACTATAGCTTATCACTGCGACACTTCTCCCTAAGGGTGTTGGGTACCTCAGAATATTTATCCTATCAAGCTAATGCAAACTACTTAAAATTACTGCATTTGTAGTTATTATTAAGTGTTGTGACATGCTATGATTTTCCCTGTAGTTTTTGTTTGTTTCTTTGGTTTTGTTTTTTTTGTTTGTTTGCAGGTTTTGTAAATTTTTCCCATGGGAACTCAGCAGTCAGAAGTCCCTTTTGATCTTAAGAAAGGGTAGGTTTTAATGAACTGCCCAGAGAATGGCTGTTTGTGCTAAAGTGGAGTTAATATGTTTCAACAGCAACCCCACTATGGCTTGAAACAATGAGGTGTTTGAGCCTAAATGGATTTTACAGAATTGTACATGAATGTGATTTTAAAATTCATATAAAAGCTTTTCCATATCATGTTAATGCATATTTCATGCGTATTACAGTATGATATCTTTTGCTTCTCTATGCAATTTCTGACAAAGCTGAAACACTTCCTGGAGCTGTAGGTACTGTTGATTACTACTGGCATACTAATAAAGAAGATGAAGACACATATTGATTTTAGTGCTTGGCCTTGCTAAGAACTACGATGTTGAATGAGACCGTGTGTTGGCAGGCATTGTATTTTTTGGTTTTGGCTGGGTTTTGGGATTTTTTTAAGAGTTTATTTCATCTGTATATGAAACATATTAGCACACATTTGTTTTCTGTGAAGATAAATGTAATTACCATCTCCCCATATTCACCAGCATAATTGTTAACTGCCAACCCCACCCATCCCCAAATCTGAGCCTTACCTTATCTCAACAGTACCTTTTTTTTTTTAAAAACTCACAGGTATTTTGATTCATTTGGAGCTATAAATCTGCTGAGATTTCTAGAGGGTAGTACATCTTCCATGTTTTTCTTCCATTTTTCTTTTTCTGGCACATTGACTAGCACAAGATTGAAAGGGCAGAACATCTAAAAAGCTAGCAAACTGGTACTAAAACAACTTCTGTGTCACTTTTTTCCATTTTCTGATCAATTCATATTACCTATGTGTTTGCTTATCTATAAATTTATTATACATAATTGTCTTTTACCTGTATTAGACAATTGTAAATGGCTTCTTCATTCAGCATTGATCTCTAAATGTGTGATGTTTTATACCTCTTAATTTTTCTATCAATTATGGTAAATGTTTCTGAACAAAGCTGATGGTGACATAGTCTCTGAGTTTTGGCTACAGAATTATTTTTCATAGTCTAAGTTCACGCTTTAGCCAGATGATTCATAAAAAACCAAGTTACTGTCTTGTTCCTTCTCTTCCCTGTATTTCTTCCCATTCTAAGTCATCCTCACTCTTGATAATCAAAGGAGGGATCCCTGTAGTGAAGGCTCTCTACAAATGGCCAGGCTTTCTGACAGTTCTGTAGAGGAAATGTCCTCTCTGGCACTTACTGTAGCTGTGCTTGATCGAATCTTGCAATTGTTTTCCTTTGTTGCTTGGCAGGACAGTGGTGTGTACCTCACGTCTCCAGCCTCCATCACCAGGGAGCTCTGGCATCTTTTCAGTATCTTCAGCGTTTGTATGATGTTCTGCAGCAGGAGTTAGTCTTTTATCTACAGCTCAGGCAATTTTTTCTTGCAACTCTACCAGATTATCTCCTACCACTGACAACAGACCTTGAATCTCTTCTCCTCAGATTGAAGTCTTTAAAGGGATTTGTTTTGAAACATTGCTGCCTCTTTTGTTGAAATAACTCTCATGCTTTTTAGAAGCAGGAGAAATGGATTGAGAAACAGGTTGCAAAATCTCTGGTGGCCATCCCTGCTGGTTGAGAGTACCTATTGTCATGTTTAATTCATATTTTGACTCCTGAAACCTTCAAAAATGGTGTAGACAAAACCAGCTTGCAAAAATGTAAGCTGCTTTCAGTGACCTGGGAATATCTTGGGTTTCTATTTTTTTTTAGGTGCTTTTTAATAGCCACATGTGGGAAGGATGTCACTGAGCACTGATACCTTGGCCCGGTTTTTTGAAGTCTCATTTTGCTTATCACATATGACATACTTCAACCTAGTCAGTGTGAAAGCCCATCGAAAATGAGAAACTTAAGAACCAACTACATTACTGTTTTAAATCCTGCAGTACTTGATTAGAAGAGATGTGATGTTTTCCAAACTATGACCTAAAAGGGAAGCTTTTCTTCTCTAAGTTATATTCAATTGCAGTAGAATTTGGCTAGTTATTTTTTATTTGCATTTAAATTTCATTTCTCATGTCGACATGAATGTTTTTAAATATCTGTGTTCTCAATCAACTGGCAGAGACTTCCCAGAGAAGGTGTGGCTGCTCCCTCTCTGGAAGAGTTCAAGGCCAGTTTGATGGGGCTTTGAACAAACTGGTCTAGTGGAAAGTGTTCTTGCCTATGGCAGGGGAGGATGGAACTAACTAAATGATCCCTAAGGCCCCTTCCAACCCAAACCATACTATGGATCTGTGAATGGAATTCTTCAAAGACTGAAAAGAAAAACTGTTTTATATTCTAAGGAGATTTCTGTTCCTAGATTACTAGTTCATCTTGAGTTTATGCCATTAAAATTTGGAATACTATAGAAGAAAAAAAAATGTAGCCATTTAAAATTTAAAGAAACCAACAGCCAACAAACAACTCTCAGCATCATGTAAGGATTTGGACTCGCTAGCAAGAACTTAAAAAAATAAAATCTATTTTTAAAAGCCGTTATCCATTTGGACTGTTTTTTTCCTCAAAAAGTGTTATTCTTTCACGTTTTGAAGTGAAACTTCTGTTAGTAGTTTCAGTAAGACAATTTTGCATTGCTGCTAAGTAAGAAGAGTAAAAAGAAAAACTATATTATATCATATTAATCTCTATGGGTTTTAAGTTTTGATAATAGAGGAGTATTCATATAGTCAGGAAAGTAACTGAATCAGACCCTCAGTTTATTTGTTACTGCTTGCATACCAAACCAAAAAAAAAAATCATATATAAGTTCTGCTCCTTCCAGTAGTACTTTAACCTCTGTGTTTGTGTCTAGTTCATTTATTCTCTTAGGCAAGCTACCAGATGTTTGTATTCTTTGCAAATCCAGTTGCACCATGACAAGCTGCTTCACATTCCACTGGAAGCTTCATTTCAGTGAAGTGGCTAAAATTCTTAAAAGCAGGCTTCATTTCAGCACACACAACTGGGAGCATCATTATATGTGTGTTTTACTCAGCAATAAAGTGCTTTTATTTTTACTGTTGCAAAAGAAAATATCTAGCACAGATGAGTTTTGCAAACCTGCTGAATCAGTTCGGTGGACCCGGCCTGTGAAACTGCATGGAAAACTTGCTGCTCAAGTACTACGAAGCTGCTGGGTTCAATCTGTGTGACAAACTATAACCAGCATGGACACATGGTCACACCTGTGAATCATGGAAATTCAGCCAGCAGCAGCCAACTCCATTCCTGCATGCAACTAGTAGGTGTGACAATGGTCTCACTAATCACAATTATGCAAGTTTATTTTGCAAAATGTTTTTTTAAATTCTCAGAATTGTGTAAATGTTCATTATATCTTCTTGACTCATAATTCATAAAAGGCTTTTATGAAGATCAGACCTACAAAGAAGGAACTTGGAGTTCCTTCCTGAATTTGACTGTATTATAGTTTGAGGTCAATAGTGTGATGTTGCTTTGAACTCATATGGTAAATAAACATGAAAAAAAATCTTACTGCAATTAGATTTTCCACTCACCCATAACATTGTGTGTAGGATTAAGGCTTAATCTAGCAATTTACTGGGTACTTACACAAGTTGCTGAGCACTCTGAGCTCCCATAGACATCAATGGATTTGAATACTGATGACTGAATTAAGTGCCACAAGAACATTAAACATATGGTTTAAAAAGTCTGTCTTTTCCCTTATTATTGATAGTAGTTATTGCCATTTATCATACTGAGAATTTCTTTCTTTAACCTGAAATTGTCACTAAATACACAGATAGATCTTGATCTGATATTGCATTAATAAAAATCAGTTATCTTATGAAAAGCCCTGTAAACTACCCATACTACTATCAGATGTAAGAAAAAAGGAATTAAGTAACCTATTCCTTAATTTTCATATAAAAATATTCTCTCTCAAAATTGAGGGAGAGGATACTTTTTAAAATTGTTGTGGGAAGCATGAGGATTCCCACATCTTTTGTCTTTCCTTTTAATGTTAGGTAGGAATTAAGTAAGTGTTAATGATAAAAAATGTTAAGTATATTTGTTTTTAAGGCAAAAAATTCCACCATATCATAAAGATTCAAATATGTTATTTTGTGAATAGAAATGTATACAGGTAACGAAGATGGCCAAAATCCACAGCTGAATATGAAGAATAGATTCCATCACCTTGCTGGCAAAAGGAGGAAACACACTGCTAAGCTTATTCTATCTTAGCACGGGCAAAGAGCGCTCAGCCAGTTCCTGGCCTCACATATCAGAAAGGCCTGAAGCAGGCACAATCCTTCATAAGGCTGTGTTTTACGATGTCCAAACTTCTTATCTCTTTTTCACCCCTAGAAGGAGGCCCATTTTTCCCTACGGAAAAAATGCTTTTAAGTCTTTAGCAACATCCTGTTATCTTTGACGGAATTCCATTTCTTTCAGCAGACAGAAAACAATGCAAAACAAACACAAATACATGAAATTTCCACACTGAGTATTTTAGCAATTCACGTGCAAGGTTGGTCTTTGAGCAAAAACAATACTAAAAAAACTTATTTTCTTTCTCCTCATTGATCTCCATTTTTAAGATTTCTTTCCAGCACTCGTTTCGTTAAAAAAAAAAAAATTAAATTTTTCCATTGGTTGAATTAAGGCATCCTGATTATATTCATAAGAGATATATGAATTTTGAACCTGCATTCTAAAGTGACTATATATAAACATCTAATGTCATGTTCGACAGGTTACTTTTAAGTGGTGACTGTGGATAGAATATTTTGGTGATTGTCCAGTTGTTCAGCCCAGAAAGGAGAGACAGGAAAGCAAAAAAAAGGATTTTGCAGTATATTTTGTTGACGCTTAACATGTGAGACTTCTGAGGTACTTTATTGTCTTCAATGGTAAGCAATCACTGACAGAGTTGAGTTAGAATAAACCATATGGGTTAAACAAGAGAGAAAATAAATAGTCACATACTTTGCTATCACAGAATTTCAGCATGAGCTGAATTTCCCAGGAATCCAGGAAAGCACCCCCTCCATCCCCACCCCTGCCAGTTGACAACACTTTCATACATGTTATTTGTGGATTATGAGCTGAAACACATTATCCTGTGACTCTAGAAGATGGATATTAGCAAACTGTCAACCCCAAGCAAGTTTGCTGGCAACACCAAGCCATGTGTTGCAGTTGACATGCTGGAAGGAAGCGGTGTCATCCAGAGGGACCTTGGCAGGCTTGAGATGTGGGTCCATGTAAACCTCATGGAGTACAACAAAGCAAAGTGCAAGGTCCTACACTTGGGTTGTGGCAATCCCAAACACACCTACAGGTTGGGCAGAGAAGTGAGTGAGAGCAGCCCTGAGGAGAAAGACTTGGTGGTGATGGTCGATGAAAAATTCAACATGAGCTGGCAGCGTGCGCTCACAGCCCAGCGAGCCAAACGTGTTCTGGGCTGCATCCAAAGGAGTGTGGCCAGCAGGATGAAGGAGCTGATTCTGCCCCTCTGCTCTGCTCTTGTGGGACCCCACCTGGAGTGCTGTGCACAGTTCTGGTGTCCCAACAGGAGGACATGGAACTGTTGGAGCAAGTCCAGAGGAGGGACAAGAAGTTAATAAGCAGACTGAAACATCTCTCCCAAGAAGATAGGTTGAGCAAGTTAGGGCTGTTCAGCCTGGAAAAGAGAAGGTTGTATAGAGACCTCCTAGCAACCTTCCAGTAACGGAAGGGGGCCTACTGGAAAGCTGGAGTGAGACTGTTTATTAGGAACAGTAGTGATAGGACAAGGAATAATGGGTAAAAACTGAAAGAGTGAAAATTTAGTTTAGACTTCAGGAAGAAATCTTTTACTATGGGGGACACAAGACACTGGAGCAGGTTGCTCAGGGAGGTTGTGAATGCCCCATCTGTAGTGGCATTCAAAGCCAGGTTGGTTTGAGCTCTGGAAAACCTTGTTTACGGGGAGGTGTCCCTGTCCATGGCAGCAGGGGTTGAAACTAGATGATCTTTAAGGTCCATTCCAACGCCTTAACATTCTATGATTCAGCTTCTGGGAAGGCATGCAAAGATTGATTTCAGTGAACACCGTGCTTACAAATTATCTAACTAACACAATATAGGTAAAAATTATTTTAAAATTTACAGTTTGAAAATAATAATCCATGATAACCCTTTTGACTTTCAGCTGGAAAAGCAACTTTAACTTTGCAGTAATTTAAGACCCTAGGTCATTAATTAAACTAAAAAGGCTTATTTTATGACTTTATAAGGAAACATCAAATCCATCTAACTGAATTTACCAGATGACAAAATTTTGAGTATGCAGCATTTTCTGACAGCTAATTGAAAAACACCTGTGGACATAGAACTGGCAAAATAACTGTTGCTGCCTTCTGTGCCTTGATTTTAGGGTTGGCAGAGTGTTTATAACAATTGAAGTTTACCCCTACATTTACTGTTGCTTCAAAAGGTTCTGCTGACAGAGTGCAAGTTAATATTCTCACTGACAGTAATTTATAAATACACTTTTCAACAGAGATAATAATCTTATTCAATTTTGCACAAGATAATCACCACTGCAGCAAGTAATTAATGATTTTTATGAGAATGTTGGATTTCTAGCTGTCAAGGGAGCTGCAGACTGCATGTACTTGGTTATGCATGCATCACCACATGGTGACTAATGAGACAAGGTAAATAAATTGAGTATTTTTTCATTCCATCAATATGCAGTTGGTGTAGGATGCCAGATATAAAATCATTGGTGTATTTGCCAAGTTTCCCAGATCTTGTAATGATTTATTCAAACTTTGACAATCAGTATTAGGTCAATATTTTGAAAATGGTCAGATTCAAAAACACCGATTAATAGGTAAGTAGAAGAATTTCTTGTAAATACAACATAGAATATGTATCAAAAATGAAGTTGTTATTTACAGCCTGAATTTTTGGGTCACAGTTGGTGTTATCTGAAGAAATCACTAATGACTAGAGTTCAGCATCCCCAAATACCATCAGAATGACTCTATAATGAGACACATAAATTCATATGAGTAGTAATTGGAAATAAAACATGGCATCCTGAAAAGAACACAAATACCTTTCCAACTCTGTGTGGTATTTTATATGAGACAACTGTTTGGATACTTGTGACTCTTCCTTGTGTTCTGCATATAATGCAATCACATGGACCTATTTATAAGAGTATCTGAGAGAATGAGGTACCATGTCAAAACATAAAGAAATGTTTAGATAATTAAAATGAGTCTAGTAATATGACTTTCTTGAGACACAAGAATAAGCATTTAGAATTATTTGGGTTGGTATTATTATGTAGCAAGCAAAATTCACATTTGCTGAATATGCATTAGATTTCTTTGCACAACATATATATCTATTTTCTATGAAGTATATTTTTAAAGATATGTCTTTCATATAAAGGCTTGGTTTTTATGACTATGGCCTTTGGAAACCCAGTACTTACATGATGACATTCTTGTACCCTATGTACAGGCACTTGACTTGCTGAAACAAGAGCAGAAAATTATCTACCACAGAATTTGCCACCACAGAATCTTCTGAGGAAGGGACTCACAAAGATCACTGAGTCCGACAGTGAATGTGGATCAAAACCACAACCCTGACATTCTTAATACCACACTCTAACCTACTGTGCTAATCTCAGGGTTCATCACTGCTCTCACAGTCACCTTCAGGACAAAATATCAATAACCATGGTAATTGATGGGTTAGCATGTGGCTCAGAGGTTGGGTGCAAAGGATTAGAGTGAATAGCGTGTCATCAGGCTGGTGACTGGTCACTAGTAGGGCTCCAAAAGGGCTCCATCCTCACCCCTGTGCACTTCAGCATCTTCATTAAAAATTTGGACAGAGGACTTAAGGGAATACTAAGTTTGCCAATTACTAAACAGGGACAAGGACATCCCTGGTTTTGTGTATAGACTGGTGAATAAGAGGCTGGAAAACAGTGCCATGGAAAGGGATATAAGGGTCCTTGTCAGTGGCAAGTTGAACATAAGCCAGCAGTGCCCTGGCAGCCAGGAGGGCGAAGCGCATCCTAAGGGTGCATCAAGCCCAGCATTTCCAGCTGGGCAAGGGAAGGAATCGTCCCTCTCTGCTCTGCACTGGGGTGGCCTCACCTTGCACATTGCGTCCAATTTTGGGCACTGCAATACAACAAAGAAATTAAGCTATTAGAGACTTGTCAGAGGAGGGACATGAGGATGGTGAATTGCCATGAGGTGAAGCTATATGAAGAGTGGCTGAGGTCACTTGGTCTGTTCAAGCTGGAGAACAGAGGACTGAGGAGAGATCTCATCATGTCTTCAACACCTTCAGTAGGGAAAGTGTAGGGATAGGGACTAATCTCTGCACGCTTGTGAACTGCAGGCTATGCAGGCTGGTCCTGACGGGGGTCCGCAAATCTGAACGGGTTTCCTCGGACACTGCGTCCAGTTCCCACAGCCAACCTTCCGCCCATGCCCAGATGTAGTAATGAAAAGTTCTCACCAGTAAAAGACAGGAGCATTCGCTATGTAACAGTTCACCAGAGTTTGCTGCAGGAGCATCTGAGGGTACAGTCATTGTGGAGAGGCCAAGAAGGATCAGGTGATGGAAGAAGGGGTGGGGAAGAAGCAGGGTGACAACTGCTGGTGAGAGAGTCAGGGACAGCAAACTAAGAGCTAATCACACAGCAGCACAGAGGCAAGCCTGAAAGGTGTGGCAAAAAGCCCCTGGCCTGGATACAACATATATAAACTGGGGAGGGGTAGGAGGGGTCAGGGTACAATTCAGCCAATGGGAAGGTAGGACAGGGGAGGAGTTGGAATGTTGTAATGTGCAATAGACCAATGGGAAGCAGGAGGGGAGTGGCAAGAACTGGGGAAACCAATAACAATGCTGAGGGTGAAGAACCTTCTAGAAAGTGGGGATGACTGACACATGGTCATTTGCTTGTGGGAGCAGAGGATCATGGGAAAATGAGACACTCTCTCACTCTGAGTTATATATGAAGCTTCCCATGGCATCCCAGGAGTGCTGTCCCCACCACTGACTCCCACAATGAACAGTGGCACAGTTTGAGGAAACAGTCCTGGAAGGTATGCTAGGGCACATAGAAATAAGGAGGTGATTGATGACAGCTGACATGGCTTCACCAAGGGCAAAACATGCTTGTCAAATTTGCTGACAAATTCTGTGACCGTGCCTCAGCAGAGGTGGATGTGGAAACAGTGACCAATCTGGACTTGTGCAAAACATTTGACACTGTTCTACACAACATCACTGTCTCTAAAAATGGAGAAGTCTGGATTTGAGAGATAGATCACTCAGTGGGTGAGGAACTGGCTCACTTGTCACACTCAAAGTATCATGGTCAAAGGCTTGAATGTCCAAGTAGTGACCAGTGGTGCTTGTCCTCAGGGAATGGTATTGGGATCAGCCCTGTTTAAAGTCTTTGTAGGTGACCTGGATAGTGGGATTGAGTGCACACTCAGCAAGTTTACTGACAAAACCAAGCTGTAGTGCAGTTACATGCTGGAGGAAAGAGATGCCATCTAGAGGGACCTAGACAGGTTTGAGACTTAAGTAAGTGAAACATTCACAGAAGTTCAATAAGGCCAAATGCAAGGTCCTGCACCTGTGTTGGGGCAATCCCCAAGCATGAGAACAGGCTGGGCAGAGAACGGATTGAGAGCAGCTCTGAGGAAAAGGATTTGGGTGTTTTGGTGAATGAGAAGGTCAACATGAGCTGGAAGTGTGTACTCAGAAAGCCCTATGTGTCCCAGGCTGCATCAAAAACAGCATGGACAGTAGGGTGAGAGAGATGATTTTGCTCTACTGAGACCCCACCCGGAGATCTTAGAGCTATGGGGCCTCCAACATAGAAAGGACATAGACCTGTTGGTGCAAGTCCAGAGAGCCATGAAGATGATCACAGGGCTAGAGCACAACTGCTTTGGAGACAAGCTGAGAGATCTGGGGCTGTTCAGCTTGGAGAAGATGAAGGCCTGGGGCCTTAAGCCCCTTCCAATACTAAAAGGGCTCCAAAAGAGCTGGAGAGAGAATTTTGGAAAAGGAATTTTTATGGAGTGATAGAGAAGGGATAATGGCTTAAAGCTGAAAGAGGACAGGTTTAGGCTGGATGTTAGGAAGAAACTCTTTACTCTGAGGGTGATGAGGTACTGGAACATGTTGTGCATGCCCTATCCCTGGAATTGTCAAGGCCTGGTCTGAGATGCCTGGTCTAGTAGAATGTGTCCCTGCCCATGGCAAGGGAGCTGGAACTGGATGATCTTTAAGGTCCCTTCCAACTTGGTTTGAAAAGACAGGCGTCTGCTAAGGAAGGCAGGAGCCTCTCTTGAAATGGAAAATGTAATTCCTCTCTCTCCAAATTATTATAATTTTGAAATTAAGGGGCTCTCAGGCAAAGGTATGGGAGTNTCCCTGAAAAGGAAAAAGGAATTCCTCTCTCTCCAAATTATTATAATTTTGAAATTAAGGGGCTCTCAGGCAAAGGTATGGGAGTAGGAATAACAGTTCTTTATTCAGAAAAAATAAAAATACAAATAAAAATACAAATGCAGTAATACAAAACAACACTGACAGAGTGAGAACATGACCTGTTGATCAGGGTTCCAGTAGCAGTCCAATTCAATGGTGGCTGCAGTCCTCCTGAAATCACAGATATTGTTCTGTTGAAACAATTTTGGCCTGTAGAAAGGGTGTAGTTTTCCTCTGGAGGTCCAGTGGTGGTGTAGATGGGCCTGGTC